>PVJL010005614.1:0-105402 GCA_004026885.1 Lyroderma lyra
CACACTCACACACACACTCACACACACACACACACACACACACACACACACGGGCCCTCCTGTCCTGTCCCAGGCGCCTGTCCTAGCCCTGGGACTGCAGGCAGTTTTCCAAACAAGCCGCACAGAGCCTCTGCACAGGCTGTTCCCTCTGCCAATGGCTCCCTTTTCCTTCTGTTTGGGCCAGTGGCCTATTCATGCTTTAAAATTCAATTTGAACAGGTGAAGCTCTGGGGTCCCGAGCAGGGGACATATGACCAGTAGGTCAGGAAGCCTGTGATGGGAGCAGCGGAACTGGAGAGCACAGATACACACTGGGGAACCAGACTTGGTGGTTGGGAGGGCAGAGGAGAGGCTCAGCCTCCAGTGAACACAGGGCCGAGGAGGATTTGGGATGACTGGCCCAGGATGGGGACCTGAGGGGTCCAGGCCAGCCCAGTGCTGGCCACCAGAGGTCCATGTGACCCGCTGGTTCTACCAACCTGCTAATTCATGTGGGGTACAGAGGGCTACTCCTGTGGACCCTCGCCCCGCTGAGAGAGGCCTTTCTAGATGGGACTTGGGAGCAGCCTGTGTCTCCCCACCATAGTATCAGGTCTGAGGGGACTCTGATCTCCTGAAACCAGAGACTAGAGGCCGCTGTGGAACTGCCCCCTTCCCCAGGGGCCACAGAGGCCCATTGTCTCCAGAGCTCAACCACTGGCATTGCCCCTGCTACTTGTCCCTGGCCCTGTCAAGGTGCCAGGGGAAGTGGCCAGGGACAGCCAAGTGAGCAGGTTTCTGAAGCGAGGCGCAGGGAGCCTGGCCTCCTCCTCCCAGCACCATGGGGAGGGGTGTGGAGTGGGGGACACAGGCATGGCTGCTCCTGGCTCTACTTTCCCAGGCACCTTTGTCCTCCACCAGGACTCCAGAGGGAGTGGGAGGAGGGGTTGGGTGGAGCCAAGTGCTGTTATATCTATCGTGTAATCCTTACAACAACAACCCTGACCCAGGGCTACTGTTATCTTCACACCATTTCTGAGATAAGGAAGCAGAGGCTCAATGAGGTTGCAAAGTAGGCCTGGGGTCTCACAGTCGCCAAGGGGTAGAGCTGGCAAGGTCCCCTTGGGGAGAGGACCTCAGGCTCCATGCTCGGCAGAGGGGTGAGCTGGGAGGTGGCACGAGGGGCCCCCACCCTTACCCCATGCTGGCTGAGTGCCGAGATACCCGGATCCCGGAGCTGGGCCAGGCAGCGGCCTCCTGAACAAACAACAGATTGGCAGCCCCAAGGGGAGGTCATGGGACCGGCCCCCACCAGGGCGGGGTGCAGCACCTGGGGATCAGGCCTCCTATCCACCTGCTGCCTGCCCGCCCCCATCTGCCCAGGTGGCCCAGGCCCTGCTGTGGCCTAAGCCTGACCCTCCCCGCTTCCCGGGGAATGGAATCCTCCCTGCACACGGGACAGGGGGAGGAGTGACACTGAGACGACCTAGACCTAGCCGTGGGGCCTCTGCTCAGGTTATAACAACATCTGCTCACCCAGGCTGACACTTTACAGTTTGAAACTGCCTTCTCTCTATACCTTTCCAACAGCCTCACGAGGAACCCAGGCAGGTAACGTTATCTGCACTCCACACAGAAGAAAACTGAGTCAGGACAGTGACTTGCCCAAGGTACCACAGCCAGAGCTCCAACCTGTCCAAGCCGGCGCAGGACAGCTCCCACGGATGGACCTGGGGAAGGGCGGGCCCGAGCCTCTGCGCCAGCGCCTCGCCAGCACCCACTGGCTGGGGCCAGATGCCCACGTGCGGCCTTACAGCTACCTGTGCCTCACCCTCCTCATGAACCTCCTGTGCCCCCAAACCCTCGCCTCCGCAGCCCAGGAGTCTCCCTTCCCTGAACTCCATGCATTCCTTCACTCACTCACTCCATCAGCCACCCACTCCCCCACTTGCCCTTCATTCCTATGCTCAGTCATGCGGTCGACACGCATCCTGACGCCTGCTCTTGGCCCAACAATGGGACTGGGTGTTGGCACCGGAGCCGGGTGAGCCAGGCCTCCCCCACCTCGGAGCAAAGCCTTGGTGACACTGCTCCAGACTGTTCTCTAGCTGTTCCCGGCACTCCTTGAACCCTCCCTCTGGTGCTGAGGCCTCGTGTAATTCATCCCTCTCCCCCCCTAGCCAGTGGTTTGCTGCCTCAGGGACCCCAGGCCAGGCTGGTGAGCAGAAGTTCCTGCCAGGCCACCGTGAAGGCCCCTTGAAGAGGGACAGGTCACCATCTCCTAATCAAAGGCGGCAAGGAAAAGCCCTGGCTCTGCCTCTAAATCACTTGTGTTCAAGATTAAGTCACCATAACCCCTCTAAGCAGTCTCCACTGGATGACGCTAAGGTCGGCCTCGGACATTCTGCAGGAGGGTGAATGGGGGAACGCGGATCTGGGAGCTCAGTCCGCCAGGCACTGGGTGAAACCGGAACCCTGGAGGTCCTACCCTCCTGGGTAGGGGCTGTAGAGGGGGCCTCAGACCCTTCCAAGTTGCTTCTCTTCTCTGAGCCTCAGCTTCCTCTTCTGCAAAACGGGATAGTAGTTATGAAACAGGCCGCTTGTCAATCAAACTTGTCAATCAAGAGACCCCACGCCCAGAGGTGTCTCCCCTGAAGACTTACAATAAAAGCCCCAAAGCCTCGTTCATCGCGGGGCTCCTGAGCCACTCTCCTTGCTGGAGCCCGCTCCTACTTCTTTGGAGTGTACTTTCCCCTCAATAAACTTATCTCTTTGTTTCACCACTTAAAAAAAAAAAATGGGACAGTAATACCTACTTTGTAGGGTTGTTATGCTGAATCAATTAGATATTATATGTACAATCTGGCTAGCCTAGAGCTGAGTACAGTCCTGCACTGCATAGTGACGTTTCAGCCGAAGACAGACCTCATACAGGTTGGCCCCGCAGGAGTGTAAGGGAGCGGAGAGAGTCCCATCGCTGAGCGAGCTGTAGACCTCCTCACACTGCAGCAGAGCGCATTACTCACGTGTTCGTGGTGAGCTGGTGTAAACAAGCCTACCGCCCCGCCAGCCATATAAAAGTACAGCACATACAATTAAGTGATAATTATGTACATAATACGTGATAATGATAATAAACGACTATGTTATTGGTTTATGTATTACTATACTATACTTTCTGTCATTATTTTAGAGTGCACTCTTTCTACTTATATATAAAATAAAGCTTGCTGTAAAACAGTAGGCTGTGTTGTACCAGCAGTAGCCTCGCACGCCTCGTGTTTACGTCTCTTGATTGCATCATTTTCTCTTGTGCTTGATTTAATCTTATGATGCTCTATAAATTTCGTGTAGCCTGAGTGCACAGTGTTTATAAAGTGTTCCGCAGTGTGATGTCCTAGGTCTTCTTGCTCACTCACCACTCACCCACCCAGAGCAACTTCTAATCCTGCAAGGTCCATTCACGCCGAGTGCCTCCCACAGGTGTACCGTGGTTTTTCCTGTACCTTTTCCATTCTTAGATACACTTAGATACAGAAATACCATGGTGTTACAGGTGCAGTACAGTAACATGCTGTACAGGTTTATAGTCTAGGAGCATAGGCTATACCATCACCTAAGTGAGTAGTAGGCTATATCATCTAGGTTTGTGTAAGTGTGCTCTGCAATGTTTGCACAATGATGAAAGTACCTAATGATGCATTTCAGACTGTATACCTGTTGTTAAGTGGCACATGACTGTATACAGTAGGCATTCAATCAATTATAGGCTCCTGCCTAGAGAAGTATAACATCAGAGGTGTGGGCTCTGGAGTCAGACTGCCTGAGTTTATATCCTAGCTCTGCCACCTGACAGCTGTGTGACCTTGGGCAAGTTACATAACCTCTCTGTGCCTTGGTTGCCTCATCTATAAAATGGCATAACAGCACATGCCTCCAAGGATTGTCATGAGGATTAAATGAGTTCATATGTGTAAAGCATGTAAGCATTAACCATGAACATTTTCTGGCCTTCCCTTCCCTCTTCCTTTCTTCCTTCTTCCCTTCTCTGCAGGCCTCCCAAGTGAAAGTTGTGAGAAGGTAGACCATAGTACAACACAAGAAACAATGAGATAAATAAAGCTGCCCAACACTCGAACCACCAGCTGTGAGTGTAAGGTGCTGAGCTCCCTGTCACATGAAGGCGGGCAGAACCTCTCAGGGATACAGCGTGTGCGGGGTGGGGGTGGGGGTGGTACAGGGTGTGGGAATAGGAGGAGTAAAAAGAGCATGACCTTGACTAGGCGGCCTCCCAGGGGCCTCCTACATCTGGACTCCGTGCCTCTTGATGACTCTAGAGTCCCTGTGGTCGAGGACAGAGGCAGTAAATAATTGCCATTATTTTGAAAACACGGACTTCTGCGGATTGGCTGGGGGCACATAAATTGTGGTGCTTCTCCACAGGGTTGTTGGGCCACTCCTACTAAAGATGAAAATGTGTGTCCTCTTTGGCCCAGCAACTCTACTTCTGGGCATCTATCCTCCAGAAATACTTGACACAAATGCAAAAAATACATACAAGCAAAGAGCACTCACTGGAGCAGGGTTTGCAATAGCTAAAATCTGGAAGCCACCCCAACATCCATTCAAAGGAGGCTGGTTAAATACATCCAGGTACAGGCAAACCATGGGATACCATGCAGCCATGACAAAGGAGGTCCCCAGTCCTGACAAAAAGGGGTGTGAGGCATATCGGTTAGGTGGAAAAAGCAAGTTGCAAAGCAAAAAATCTTACTTGTGAACATTTGAAATTACAGATAAAAGTTCACATGGGTTATCCCTGGGAAACATGACCACGAGGAACTTCTGTCTTCTACAGGATATATTTTTCTGCATTGTTTAGATTTTTACAATGAGCCCTTACTATTTTTTTTTTGCCCTTACTATTTTTGTGATCAGAAAAAAATGAAACATTTCTTAAAAGTGAGCACTTACAAGTACTACGAGTCAGCTCTCTGAGTACCTGATTCCTTTAACTCTCTCAGTCATCTTTATTCCAAGGAGACACTGACACAGACGGAGGTTAAATACCATGGCCCAAGTCCCCCAGCCAGGAGTGACAGAGCTGGGCTGTCATCCCAGTTCTGGCTGACTCGGAAGCCCATACTCTTTCCCCTACATTAGGCATGAGGCAACCTGCTCTGAGGGTCAGGGGAGAGAGAAGGCAGGAGAGAAGAGGCCCAGGCAGCTGGGAGCCAGGCCAGCCAAGGTTAGCATGTGCGTGGGGGACAGGGCTGTCTGCCTCATTTGCAAATGCAAATGCAGGCTCTGTTCCTGGCTACAGCTCCCTGCCCTGAGCTGCCCCCAGGCTGGCAGGTGCCCAGCCCCACCCCTGGCACTACCTCCCCCCCCCACCCCCACCCCGAGGCTGCAGGGTCACTAAGCAGGTGGGCACTCATGGAGGCTCTAAATAACTTCCCATGTTGATGAATCTGTTTCTGGAAGAATTTGGTGTTGAAGGTCGTTTGCCACCTTCTCAGTGAGAGCCTGGAAAGGTGACAAGCTCTGCAGTTAGCGGCGTTTGCCTGAGTCCAGATGGGCCAGTGAACAGCCCTAGAAGTCAGATGGACAGGAGTTCAAATATCAGGCTGTCAAGCTCCAGCTGTGTGGCCTGGGGCAAGTCAATTCACCTCTCTGCGCTTCCATTTCCTCAGCTGTAAAACGGTGTTGACAACTCTTCCCTGCAGCGTTGCTGGGAGAACTGAGTGAGATAATGCATGTGAAAGTACTCCCTGAGCTAGAAGCCACCTTCCCTGTGAGGGGAGGGTTACGATCCTCCACGTGTATGCAGGGGGCACGTGCACGTCTGTGCAAATGTGGAGTGAACAAAGGTCGTTCCTGGCTGGGTCAGAGGTCTCTGTCCCACAAAATCAGCAAGCAGGTGGAGCAAATGTCTGACACTTGTGCTGGCAGCCAGCACAGGGTTTGCTGCAGCTCTGCCCAGTTGTGCGAGAGGGTGTGTCTCTGTGGGGGAGGATGTACAAGGTAGGAACGTGAACGTGGGTGGGAGAGAAAGCGCTCGTGTCTGCGGTGTGCGTGGGTTTATGTGCAAGCATGTTTGTACCTGTCACATCATCCACCTGCCTAAAAGTCCCAGGTGGCTCCCACTGCATGCAGGATCGAGACTCAACAGCCTCACGTGGCCCATGAGGCCCTGCGTGTCTGTCCCACCTCCAGGCCTCTGCACGCACTGTACCCTCTACCTGTTACACTCTCCCCTGTCCCCCCCCCATCACAGCTCATGTGCTATGCTCTTATCCAGTCTTTCTGAAACCCCCTCCCTAGACTGCGTCTGATGGCCCCCACCCTGATCGGCTTTCCCTGAAGCCTGCCTTGGGCCGCCACAGATTTATCAGTTTGGTTTGCACATGTCCTGGTGTGACTCTTAGGTCACTATCAGGCCTTCCTACTAGAAATGGTGCTTCCTCAGGTGAGGACAGGATGTTAGGGGCTGGCATACAGTCAATGTCCACTCAACAAGTGACTGTATGTAGATAACTATGTTCATGATGAAGCTGTCTGGATGAGACGCAAGTCTTGAGTGTGAGTGGGGAAACTGTGTGTGTGTGTGTGTGTGTGTGTGTGTGTGTGTTGTGTGTGTGTGCACGTGTGCACACGCATGCATACATGTATAGGGGTCATCGCAAAATGACCCTTTTCCTGGGGAAAGCCGATGCATTCTGTGGCCAGTGCCCAGCCTGGCTGGGGAGAGAGGGGAAGCAGGTATAAGTTTCCCTGCTTCTCTCCCCCAAGCCCCCCAGGGGCTCGGAGACAGATTCCAGGATGCGTCTGGGCAGTGGGGCCAGCCAGGTGGATGCCAGGCTGGCCCCTGCCTGCGCCCACACCCACAGGCTGAGGCCAGCCTTCTACCTGCACAGCCCACCTCACCAGAAGCCCAAGCCTGGCATGCAGGCCTGCCCATGATGCCCATCTCCCAGGCCTGCCTCATGAGCAGCAGTTCTTGATCTGAGAGAAGGTGGGCCTCCAACCTCCCGCCTCCTCCAGCTGCCAAGAGACGATCTGGAATGTTCCAGATTTGAGGTGGAGGAAGGAATCTTGTTCCTGACTCAAGGTCTCTACACTGACTTGCCCTCTGCCCGGACCACCCTTCCCATAGCCAGCTCTTTTCCACTCAGGCCTCAGGCACTCCTGGTACCCTTAGCGACGGCAGGCCCCTTCCCACCCACCCTGTCACTCACGACCCATTGCCCGTCTGAAGTTACTTTGTCTGTTAGCACCCCACTGGGCGACAACGTGCATGAGGTAGGGGCCGTGTCCATCAGACTCGCGGCTGTTGCCCCCATTCTTAGACACTACCTGGCACACGGAGGGCACTCGATACATTATTTGTTGAATGAGCACATGGCTAATGGAAGCCTTGAAAGAGTCCTGTGAGGTGAATATTGTTCCTGTTCACAGGTGTGAAAACTGAGGTTCAGAGAGGTTAAGTCTCAGACCAGGTCAAGATTACAGACTGTCTGACTCCACCAGAACCCTAACACATCAGTTTTGTAGCCAATATCCCCACTGTATAGGCAGGAAAAGGAGCCCCCTCCGGGTCACCTTAGAGCAAATTGTGCCTCCCCTCTTGCAGCACATGGTCTGAAACAGCCACACCGCTATGCTGGGCTGGCCCTTTCAAAGTACGTCCTCACTCCTCTCACTCACCCTGAGGTGGAGACTACGGACACCCCACTGCACAAAGAAACCACCGCCACCACTCAGCCAGAGGAGGTACGACCCAAGGTCACCCAGCCGGGACTCGGCACAAGCCTGTCTAGCTGCAAAGCTGGCTGTCTCAGGACCAGTGTCAAGGTCAGTGCCCAAGGCCAGAGAGCATGCTCCTGTGTAAGCAGGTCTCACCTCCTGGCCGGTGTGAGCTTCTTGGGGGCAGTCCACACACAGTTCTGCCCCCTCTGCAGGACCCAGCACATAACATGATATGGCAATAACTGTGATCGTTGGCATCACTCTGTGCCAGGCCCTGGTTTCAGATGTTGGCACAAATTACCACATTTAATCCCCACACCAAACTACGAGGTCCGTGCTCTCACTGTCCTCATTGCACAGGCGAAGAGACCGAGACCCAGAGAAGCTAACTCAGCACTGGACTGACAGCCAGTAAAAAAAAAGTAGCAGTTGGTATTTGAACTCAGGTCTGCCTGAAAACAGAACCCAAACCTTGCCACGCACCACTCAAACCAAGGGACCCCCAACAGCATTGTCAGGATGTAGAGGCAAGAAGGGCCAGTTAGACTGGGAACCTTAGTGCTGCCAGAGACCTGAAGGACCACCTCTGCCTCTTCACTGTACCGAAGACGGGCGTGGGGAGGCTGCCCAGAGACGGAGACTCACTTCCCAAGGTCACACAGGAAAGGCAGTCCCAGGACCCAAACCCATCTGGAGGGGGTCTTCTCTTGTCTCTTAAGCTACAGGGGCACTTTCTTGGAAGACAGGGTCTCTCTGGTCTTGGGTCTCTCCCAGGAGTCATCCCCAAGGATGTGACCTTCCTCAGAAGGGGTATCTCCTGGTCCCATAAGAAGACAGAGAGGGACAATAAAGGGGCTTCAAGGCCTGCAAGAGGATGAGAAGGAGGGCAGGCTAGGACCAGTGACTGTTCTAGGGGGCCCCCATTCTCTGATTCTAAGATTTTACAAAGCCAGGAGTCTTAAGACTCAGTGGTTGTGCATGTCAGTCACTGACCTTACAGCCTAACTCCTACCTACCCTGCCTGCAAGACCCTGCTAAATCTGGCCCCTCCCCTCTCTCCAAATCCACCCCTCCCCCAGCTTTATTCTTCCTTATCCCTCCACCCACACTGGCCTCCTCCTTGTGCTCAGAACACACTGTTTGTTCCTGCCTCAGGGCCTTTGCCCCTGCTGTTCCCTCTGTCAGGACTGGTCCCTCCCCCATGCTAATTCTTCCCACACCAAGCTCCTCCTACTCTTCAGATTTTGGTTCCAAAGCCACCTCCTCAGAAGGGCCTTCCATGACTCCCCTACACATACACCAATGTCCTCCAGCCTTACAGCACAAGGTGATGTGCAAACTGGAGCCCGGCCGCTTAGGTTCAAATCTCAGCCGTGCCAAGAGATCTTAAACAGCTTACTTAACCTTCCTATGCCTCGGTTTCCTCAGCCCTAAACCAGGGATAAAAACAGTACTGCCTCCTGAGGTGGCTGTGAGGATTAAATCCAGCAGTGTATCGAAAGTGCTCTGCAGCTCAGCCCAGCGTGCAGTGAGCTCTAGGTAAGGACCAGCTCTTGCTTTTAAGTCCAGCACAACTATCCCAGTTGCTTATCTTGCCTAGTTACAGACTATCTTCCCTACTGTCCCTTTGGTAGATGAAGAAATTGAGGCTCAACGGGGTGAAGTACTGGCCAATCGAAGCTCTCTGAAGACAGAGACTGGGCCTGTCTCATGTTCCGCCGAGTCCACGGTGCCCAGAACTGCGCCTGGATGCTCAGGAGTTACGTATTTGGCCATGTTCAATGCGCTCCTGTGTAGAATGCACACTCACGTTTGTGGCCCAAACTTTCAGGGGAAAATCTTTTGTTTTAACTTTTTAATTCAAATTTTTATTTGTTTATTTCTTGGTACTTGTTTTCTGTATTATAAAGGAATTTTAGCATTTATATTTTTAACATAACTCATAGGGAATACAAAACTGAAAGCAACAAAGAAACAAAAACTCACGGACACAGTCAATAGTTCAGTGGTTGGTGGTTACCTGAGGGTAAGGAGGGGGGAGTCAAATACCTGGTGACAGAAGGAGAACTCCCACTGGGTGGTGAGCACACAATGCAGCACATAGACGATGCGCTGTAGAACTGGACACCTGGAACCTATGTAATTTTACTAACCAATGTCACCCTCATAAATTTAACAATAAAAAAGCCCCGATTATTGTATTCCAGGGTATTATTTTGCATATGGAAATCATTATTGATTTCTAGAGTTACACTTTTAACTCATAAGCATAACAAAAAGAATTAAAACACTTATTTAAATAGGGAATTTGTACTATCCATGTATAATGCGTATCCTTATTTTTCCCTCACAAAATTGGGCAAAAAAGTGCACATTATACGTGGCAAAATGTGGCTAAATAGATGAATGAATGATGAATAAATGTTCACGACTGTATCGTTCCGAGGTTCTGTGCAGCCAGGAGCCTGTGCACTCAAGATTCTATCTTGGCCTGCCTCTGCCCTTAGTCCTAGATGACCTCCAGCTCAATCAAGGTCCCAGCCTCTCTCAGAAGTGGCTGCTGGAACCGGCAGGCTAATGAGCTGGGGACCAGCATCCATGCCTCTGTCCCCAGTGGGACCCCTTCACCCTAGCTAGGCCAGGGGGATGAGGCAGGAACTGCCTTGGCATTCGCCTTGGGGGATCCCTGCCCAGAGGCAGGGCAGCAGGTGTGGGCTTAGGAAGCAGCTGCTAGCTCCCCCGTCCTGTGCTCTGCCAGCTGCCAGCCGAGGGTGCCCACTAGATGCATAATAGATGAGGAGGCCCAGCGGGCTATGCCTGCCTGGCATTTCAGAGCCACTAATGAGGCCAGCCTCGTGCTTCCCGCCGTGGCACACAGACCCTCAGGGCCTCAGGCTCAGGGATTACAGAGAGAAACCACCTGAGGACAGGGGCCGCCCACCCAAGCCCTCAACTTGGCACAGGCAGCAGCCAGGAGAGTGAGGGTTAAAGGTACAGGCTCACTCTGCCAGCCTTGGTTCACCACGCAGGGACCATGTGCCCCTGAGCCAGCCAGGTCCTTCACCTGAGCCTCAGTCCCCTCATCTGTAAAATGAGGGGAGATAGATGGTAATAGTCTCTACATCGTAAGACTGGTATAAAGGTGGAATGAAATAATTTGGATGAAGTGGTTGGCCCAGGGCCTGGGACCCAGGAAATGCTTCATATATGGGAACAACTGGTACCATTACAGTCAAAGGAGGGCCCTCCTGGTGGGACAAATGGAGCTGGGTCCCGACCCCTATTTTGGAGGTATGTGGGATCATTTTATTCTCCCTCACCACCCCATAACCAGGACTTCCCTCATTCCTGGGGCTTCCCTGTCTCTGGCCAAGGTCCCTTCCTTAGCAGGAAAAAAATTCTGCTTTCAAGTCCAGCCCTCGCCAGCTCTGTGACTTTGGACCAGACCTTCACTGTTCTCGGTCCTGGTTTTGGCCTCTAAAATGGGGACACTAAGGCCAACTTGCAGGACTGTCACCATGACTTAATGAAATGACCACAGTAAAATGCCCAGCGCACCGCTGGCTCTTAATTTTTGCTGGGTAGAGTGTCCTCCTCCCACACTCCCAGCTTTAAGGTCAAAGTTGACTCTCCTCTTCTCAGGGTATTTCCAGAACCCCTCTTTCTTGCACAACTGCACCTGCCATTTCCCCACCCTGGCACTGCTCCACCTCCTTCCTCCCCCCACCATCTGAAGCCCCCATTAGGGCTGCAGAACCAGTCATCTACTGTCCCACCGGCTCTTAATCCTCCCATGGGGCCTCATTCCTCTGACGTTTACACACTTGTCCTGGGCTCCACTGAGATAACTTGCTGACAAGAGGCAGGAGGCAGGGGAATGCAGCCCTGATCACATCAGGCCTCCACCAGCCCTCTCTGCTCCCTTGATCCAAGTCCCAATCTCTTAACACTTTTTTAAAAAGGGGGTGGGAGGAACCACACCTCCTCCAGGAAGCCCTCCCAGCCTACTTGACAAAGTTTCACCTGTTTTGCTCTCTGGACCCATTCAATTCAATTCCACAAACATTCCTTAAGCATCTACTGGGATCAGGTAGCTGTGCAAGACTGTGTAAAGAGCAGACTGGTAAGAAGCGTGCAGGCCAGCTTTAAGGGACTCATGCTAGAAAGTGGGCCCACGTCACACGTAACTCAAGCAACCCCTGCTTTCAAGCACCTCAGAGCCTGCCTTGTGCTGCAGTGTTACGTGGACACGTTCAACTCAACCGAGGTTAACTCACTGAACAATCCAATTCAACAAATACTTCTTGAGTGTCAAGTGGGGCTCAGAGAGGGGAAGTGACCTGCCCAAGGTCACCCTCTGCTATGTGGATTCAAATCCACATCTGTCAGGCTCTGAAGGCCATGCTGTTCCCGCTACCCCATGACAGAGCACTAATGTGTTCTCTACAGGCATGGTAAGCAGGAGGGAGGCCTTCTAAGGACAGAAAGAGGGGTACATGAGGGGGTCAAGAAAGAAAACACCCACCAGTGTCAAACCGGGGCTGGAGGTGTGGCAAGGGCTGGTGGAAATGGAAAGGGAGGGCAATCAAGGGAAGAGAACAATGTCTGCAGAAGTGTGAAGCTGGTACGTGGGGGGCACCTGCCCACGGCTCAGAAATGCAGGGCACAGGAGAGGTTAGGTCCAGGCTGGAAAGGAGGTGGAAACAGGACTTAAATGCCAAAAACCCATAATTAATAGTCAAAGTGACCCTCGTTTTACACTAATTATATGCCCGGCACAGGCTGGAGGCTAAGCAATTGGCTTCTCAGGGGCGAGGATGGGAGAAAGGAAGAGCCTAGGGGTTAGCATCTTGGACAGCAGCTCCAGCGAGGAGGGTAGGGGGCAAAGCACTGCAGTAATCGGTAAGTCCTGGTGATTCCACAATCTTACTTTATTGGGAAGCGACTTGCCCAACATCACACAGCAGGTTAGTTGCTATCAGTTCTGACTCTTCCCTCAGGGGTTCCAAAGTGGGCTTTCTGGGTCACCCCTCCATCTTCAAGTCTTCCCTCAAGTGCATTCCCTCAGACCTGCCCTGTGGCCCAGAGGCCCTGGGACAGAGTGGGTACAACTCTGGGCTCTGCAGAGTCTGGAAGACTTGAGATTCAAATCCTAGTTCTGCCACTGACTAGCTGTGTGACCTGAACAAGTCACTTCCCTCTGTGCACCATCATTTTCATCTACAATTAGACATAATATAGTCCCTAATCTCAGGTAAAAATTATGTGAAATGATGCAGTTCAACCACCTAACAGCACCTGGAGCACAGCAGGTACTTAACAAGTGGCAGTTGTTGGGATATTGTTATTGAACTCCTCGAAGGAAAAGATGGAATATTCCTCATCTCCATCTCTATTTCCCCTTATCCTACCCTTGCTCTGGGCCTAGCACACAGTCTCTTGTACATAGTCAAGATTCAAACAGACTGGACACAGCAGCAGGCCATAAGCCCATTAGCTCAGAGAAGGAGAGTAACTGGCCCCAGAGCATCAAAGGAAAATAAAAGGGCAGGCCCTGGAGCTCAGCTTGGGCACCTCATGTGCCTTCTGCCCCCAGGGTGGCTTCCAGGGGAAGCAGGTAGGGCAATGGTGCCAGATAGGAGTTGTCCAGCAGCTTGGGGACACTGCAGGGCCTGGGGACCCTGGGAAGCCCTCAGCAGGGGCAGGAAGCAAGAGCCAGAGCCATTGGGGCTCTCCTGCTGGAGTCTAAGTGACAGCAGGAGCAACCAGCTGGGCCCACGTGATGCTGGTGGCAGGGAAGCCTGGAGCCCAGGGGGTGCTGTGAATCCCGAGGTGAAGCTGCACCTCCACCCAGCATTCTCCTTCCCTCCTCCGAAGAGAGGGCAGCCTCACACTTAGGGAATGGGCTAGAGGAGAGGGTTCTGAAGGCTACATGTGGAATGGGTTTGGGGGTCAGCAAAAAGGCTAAGGGCACCCCTAGCCCAGCCAGGAGCCATCATGAGGTGGGAAGGAACAGAGAAGAGAAAAAGGAAGGAAACACTTCCAGTGAGGGCTACAATAGGCCAGGCCCCGCTTTAATTTAATTTTATTTTTTTACAACTTTACACTCTGTTCACTAGGCATTTTAATCTCCATTTCACAGACGAGAACACTGAGTTTCAGAGAGGTTAGTGAACTCCTGAAGGTCACACAGGCAGTAGCAGAGCTGACATTTAACGTGAGTTCCCTGACTCCGAGGTGGAGCTCCAGAAAGAGCTGTGGGAAGAACACGTGCGGGCAGAGCTGGTAAGAGGGTCTGCCCGCCCCGTCGCCTGGAGAGGATGGTTGGAGGGTTGATGGGGTCTGGTCTGGCATTCTAAGCTGGTAATGGTTTGGGAGTGTGCCCAGGGTCCACCCAAACGGCCGAGCCCCTCCTGAGGGCCCCCAGTACTTACCACACGCTCCAGCGAGGGGTGAGGGACCTGTCCACCCTGAAACACAACAAGAGGGGCAGCAGGTGAGGGGCAGCCCCTTCATGGCCTGCCTCGCCTAGCATTTCGGGCAAACCGCACTCAACCCCGCCCTCCCAGAAGGGCCTGGAGGAGGTACCGGATGCATCTTCACCAACACCCATAGGCCACAGGGGCCCTAATGCCAGATTAGGGACATGGGAAGGGGTGCGGTGAAGGAGTAAGGAAAAGAGGCAAGATTTGGGACACAGAGGTAGGGGGACAGGGGCCTGGGACCAGGTGATGGGGTAGCAGTAGGGGTGGGGGTCAGCGTGGAAGGTCCTAGAACAGGTGGAGTGGGACAGTGACTGCAGCAGTTTGGGGACAAAGTAAGGATGTGGGGTATGGCTGCGGCCAGACAGGACTGAAGGGTGTGGGCATTTAGGAAGAACACCCCCAGCTTTCTGGGCAGCCTGCCTTGATCCCGGAGCTGGAGCTCACTCACAGCCACCAGGGGACAAAAGTCTGGAATCTGGGAGCAGGAGATCCACCAGGAGCTTCCTCTCCTACCCCACCCCCAACACACACACACCCTGCCCCCAGAGTTCAGGGGCCACCCCTCAGTTTTGTCTCCCGCAATCCCTTCAGGTGCCTCCCACCTCAGAGAATGTGTGGGCAGGGTCCCAACCCAGATTCTCGCCCCCTAAACCCCTCTGAGGGCACCTTGGGGTTGGGGAGGGCTGGAGAGGGCTCTACCACGCTGCCCAGCTGGGGGCCAAGGGGCTCAGCAGCTGTTGAAACAACAAACAACTCTTGCCTCCTGCCCAGAAGCCGGAGGAGTATGTGGAGGGGGCCCCACACCAGACTCTGCCGGCCAGGGGGTGTCATCTGTGGGGGAGCGGGGGTAGAGCTGGGGTCTCCCAAGGACCAGTCAACTAATGTGCACTCCGCAGACTGAGAAAGTAAGTCCAGAAAGGTCAGGACTTGCCCAAGGTCACACAACAGAACCCAGACCCACTTCCTAGACTGCCTCTGGTGTCAGCTGACCAGGAACCTCAGGGCTCAGTCCAGGCCCCTCTCTTCACCTGATGGACAGCAGGGTCCTGGACAGAGAAGGCAGCCACCCAACCATTCTGCAGGGTCCCCCTGGAGGGTGGGGCCTCCAGAGAGGAGAGGCACCTTGGAAACAATCCCCACAGCTCAAAGGGCACCGAGTCTACACCAGCAGCATTACGTGTGTGGGCCCCAAAGGTGTGTGTCTCTCTGCCTACAGAGAGGAAGGGCCTGGTGAAGGTGATGGCAGGGAAGGTCTCTGGCCCCAGTCTGTTTACTAAGTCTTCCTTGCCATTTACCAAATTCCTGCCTAAGGCAAGAATCCTCTGTGGTGGGCTCTTGGGGTCAAGAAGGATAGTAACCCCAAGATGGGTCAGCCACCACTCCACTCTGCCCCCCACCCCCAGCTCTCCAAGCCCAAGCAGCCAGCAGCCCTGGGAGGAAGGAGTCCCTGGGAGCCAGGGGGAGGCAGGGGCAGCTCAGGGGCCTGGAGGTCGGGGTGGGTGTGGCCTGCTGACGGCTTCTTGGCTCCCTTCTTCCAAAGCCTCAGTTCAGGGGCCCAGCAGTTTGAGAGGCCAAGTGGGGGCTCCTGAGCTTCCTCCTCCCACCCCAACTATACATGTACCCGGGAGTGTACACACACACACACACACACACACACACACGGGCCCAGCTTCCTGTCCACACAGCAGTCACACGCATAGCACTGCCACACACCTGGGGCACAAACACAGAAATGCGTTCACTGCCCCAAGCCGGTACAGGGACACCCGACAGAACACACCACGCACACACACAGACTAACCAACGCTGCACGCTATGTATTGACATCAAACTGCTCGTCTCACACACAAGCACAAAGTCACAACCACGTACAGCACCCCTCGAACCGGCGCCGGGACACAGGCGTGCCCACGCGCGGGCGCCCTCGCCCGGCGCACCTACCCTCCGTAGGCCCCGAAGGTGAAGCTGCGCTTCCGGCAGCTCATGGTGCAGCCGCCGCTGCCCGCCTGCCCATCTGGCCCCCGCCGAGCCGGAGCCGCCTTCCCCGCGCCCCGGGTCACCTTGGCAACTCGGGCCGTCCCGACTCCGGCCACAAGCCCCGGGATTGTCCAAGTCCCCGCGGGCTGCAGTCCAGCTGCCGGGGTCAGCCGCACGCAGAAAGGGCCGCTTGTTTGCGCCGCCCTCGGGCCGGGGGCGGGGGCTTCGCTGGACTTTCCCAGCTGGAACCTCGGGGTCAGGGCCGGGCGTGGCCTCGGCGGTGGGTGGCGAAGTGGGGCAGGGGCAGGAGGAGGGCGGTAAGACAAGACCGACCCTCCGCCCCTCTAAACCAGGGGCGCACCCGCTTGCAGACCCTCCTCTGGCGGCGGCTCCCTCTTCTACCTCCCTACATAACTGTGGGTGGATTTGTCCCGTCACCACGAGGAGTTCAAGAACTTGGCATCCAGGGTCAAAGGGTCTGCACAGTGGGCAGGTCCCTCCCCACACTGTATGTACCTCGAATTTCTTCTCTCAACCCCCAGGGCCTTTGTGGTGCTGGAATGAGTCAATGCAGGCATGTCCAACCTGCGGCCCAGGAGGGCTTTGAATGAGATCCAACACAAATTCTTAAAACATTATGAGGTTTTTTTGTGACTTTTTTTTTTTTAGCTTATCACCTATCATTAGTATTGGTGTTATTTTATGTGTCTCCCAAGACAATGCTTGCGATGTGGCCAGAGAAGCCAAAAGTTTAGGCACCCCTGATAAGGTATGCAGAGTACTCAGCCCCAGCCTGGCACACAGTAAATGCTCAATGCGACAAGAGCCCCGCACTATAGATCAGAAGCTCTGTGCTTCAGGCAAATAAGCGAGGAAAAGAAGGAATAGAGTCTCCAATAGCCCTTCTATTGCCCACCTCTCCCAGGACCCCTCAGCAAGCCCGGCCAGGAGGAGGAGCAAAGGGGCAAGAATGGAGATGCCCCACTCTCTTCTCGAAAATTCATTCAGCCTGAATTCCCTCACTCAGCAACACTGGGCTCTGATTCCTAGAGCTGACTATGTAGTCACTCAACAAATACTCTGAGACCCACTCCCTGCACCCAACTCATCCAGACCTCACCGTCCAGTCCACCCCGCCCCACAGGATGCTGTCTCTCCTGCCCCAAGTCAAGATGTGTCAGGAGATAAGGAACACTGGCCCTGCTCCCAGGACTCACCTGCCTCTCCCTGAATGCCCACTCTGCCCCTCAAAGAGGGAGGGATTATTCCCCACCACCCTGCACCCAGGGAAGCCCCCAGGGCCTTGAAGTTGTCTACAGGGTTTTCTGTTTAAATGGACGGTAGGGAACAGACACAGTGGGGGGACGAGGGAGGAAGGAGGACCAAGGGCACAGAGATAGGTGGCAGGGACTCTTCAGAAGCTTTTCAGGAACTATTCTGCCCGGGCCCTGGGCCAGAGCTCAGTGCCCTCTTCCCCTGGGAACTGACTGGGCTGGGTACAGGGCTCCACAGTTTGCCTGACCCAGAGGTTTCCCCATTTCAGATGAAGAAACTGAGACCCTGGCTCGCAGCAATCACTTCTCCCTTGGGGGTCCACCTCCAGCCCCCTCACTGCCCCCACCCTGGACCCCTTCTCCACATACTCTGATGTGCAGAGGAGCCCACAAGAACCCCTTGTAGAGTTCAGAGTCCAGGCAGGGCATGATTTCCTCACCCCCAGAACTACCCCCTTGGTTTGGTTCTCAGAGGAGGGTCTGATTCCCTCTTGGCAGGGAGTTCTGGAGCCAGGGCAGATTCCTGGGTAGAGGAACCCCCCTAGGGCAGTGTGGGAAGCCCACTCCTCACAGGGAAGTCCAATAGGGCTCCGAGGGTAGCCTGAGGAGGGAAGAAATCTTTCCTTCCTGAGTGGTAGCAGGAGCTGGGGACCCACAGCTGGAGGGAGGGGAGGACCAGGAGCTGGGCATGGGCCATGGGGGTGTGCACAGTGCCAGGGATGGGACCCAGGATTCCAGCCACATCCAGGCTGCTGTACCCCCTTGGACAAGGCCCTCAGCCTCGTCAGTCTCTTTTCAGCGAAAATGATTCCTAAATGAGCTCTGCATGTCCACTTGGGAGGGTGGCCAAGGAGCCTCTAATGTGCCAAGTTTCCCAGCCAGGCCTGGCCCCTGGGAGGACCTGCTGGTGCTGGAACCATGGGCCCTTGAGAAGGCCCGTGGGGGCTGCGGGGTTCCCACCAAAGACAAAGAACCCAGTGTAGGCTCCCGCCTCTTGGGCTCTGACCAGCTTGCAGCTGCCTCACTGTCAAGAGCTGGGGGTGGGGGTCACGTTCCCTCAGCGAGGGATACACAGAGATGTCCTGGCCAGGGCCTGGTCCCTTGGGCAACAGCAGAATTTAAATGCACCTTCTTAACCTGCAAGGCCACTTCCAAGAATTTAGCCTCTACATGATGGCATGTGAGCCTGAAGATGAATGGCCAAGGACAAGGGACAGGAAGGCACACACTTAATAGCCTCATCCCTCTGAACCCCTTTACCCCAAGTTCAAATCCCAGCTCTTCCAATTGTCAGCCGTGTGTCCTTGGGCACTTCAATCTTTCTGTGCCTCAGTTTCTTCATCTGCAAAATGGGGTCGAGGATAAAGATAACAACACCTACTTCAAAGGGTTTTGCCAAGGATGAACTAAGTTACTGAAGCAAAGTACTGAGTTAGTAAGGCATTAAGAATAGTATTTAACCAGCTTGTGTTTGTTAAATAAAACACTTGTTGCAGCATCCTTTGCATTAGGCTGAACTGCATAAAATCATGATTTTTGCAGTTAGCGAAGACTTATAGTAAGAGTTCCACAACACACTGATGGCCAGCCAGAGGGAACCGGATAAATAAACTAAGGTCCATTTGTACCATTCAGTACCATGCTGCTGTTGGGCATGTGTGGGCTGCTCTATGTGTGGGGTGTGGAACAACTCACAAGACAGACAGACACACACACACACGCACACACACACACACGCACACACAAGCACGCACACGCACGCACACACACACACACACACACGCACACGCGCACACACGCGCGCGCACACACACACACACGCACACGCACGCACACACACGCACACGCACACACGCACACACACGCGCGCGCGCACACACACACACGCACACACACACACACGCGCGCGCGCACACACACACACACGCACGCACGCACGCACTTTGGTAAGGGTATAGGAGCTGACCAGGCTCTGACGCTTCCTAGCTCTGTGACCTCAAACACATGGTATACTCCCCACATATCCAGGCTTCACGGGCCCCCTGTGACCAGGAGCCCTGCTGCTGACGGGCACTGGGAGGTCACTGCCGTTTTTGAAGTGGGATAGAGCTCCCTTCTTCCTTTTCCTCCAGCCTCTCACCTGGAAACCAGAGCCAGGCTGCCCTCCAGGGGCCAGGACCTCCTTCTAGAAGGAAGCACCCTCTTCTGGGCCTCCTAGATTTGCACCCAAGTTGTTCAAGCAAGTGCCAGACTAAGTGAAGGAGGAAGGAAGGGTGCAGAGCTGGAATGTTCCAGAGTTCCCTTTCCAAGTTCATCCTGGGTTGAGCTCTGGGAGTTCCACCTACCACCTGCCTCCAGCTCCTGCTTCCTAACCCACAGCAGGGAAATGTAAGGGCACAGCGAGGGGCAGACTCCCAGGAAGACCTAGGGCCTAGGCTCCACATGGGGCTAGTGAGGTCAATTCTTGCCAGGGTTCCCAGCAACCTTCCACCCCACCCCCACCCCTGTCATTCCCATTCAGGATATCTGCCTGGGGCCTCCTGGGCATGAGACGGAGGTCCTGGGCTTCCTGCCTGGCCAGCAGCCCGCTGTGTGGCTCTGCTTTAATCAGTTTTCCTCCCTGGACCTCAGTGTGCTCATCTGTTAAGTACCCACTCTCACCTTGCTGAGCTAGTGACCAAATAATGCAAAAAATGCATTTGCCTTCAGAGAATTCCGTAAGCTTAAGCATCATTATTCTCAGCCATGGCCTTTCTGGCTAAGCCACACTTATCCAATCCCAAGATGCTGCGAACCCTGAGCTCCTGGAGGAGGAGTCCCCTGGAGAGTCCCCAGGCTCTGCAAAGGGAAAGAGGAGTGGGTGTGGCTTGGCTCCCACTCTCTCCCCAAGCAGCTGCCCAGAGAGCTTACCGACCCGGCCACCCCTTGTCCTGGCTCTAAGACCTCTCTATCACATTCAGTGGTTTACTGAGACCTCATCAGGGATCAGGACAATGGTGGCCTGGTGAAAATGGCCAGAACAAATACTTCCATTCAGGCCCCCTCCCCTAAGGATGTGACTCTGGTCACCATACGGACCATGTGCCTCTAGGGTCCTTGAAAGCAAAACCCTTCTAGAAACAGACACACGAGGGCAGGTCTTTGTTTCTTCACTCATTCATGTATTGAGCACCTACTGTGTGCCTGACACTGTTCAGACACTAGTGACAAAGAAGAGAGATAAGGTCTGGGTGGACCTGTGTGCATACCTGCACAGGGACTTCACCAGCTCACATTCGCACTTGCCCTTGTACTGTGTACAGAGACATCTAACTCATGCCTACAGAGATCACGTCAAATCAAATGCATGCACACGTGCTCACATGACCATCAGCTTCTACATTGCAAATCCACAGGCAAAGGTCAAATCAAGTTCACACCCACAGATCCCAAATCAGTGTGTCTTCACCTACTGACTACAGCTGGATTTGTACACATATGTGAGCACACACCAGTAACAAGAGATTCATGCACAGAAATCACAGGCCCACATGCCCTTATCACATTATGCTTACACATAATACACACACACACACACACACACACACGCACGCACACACACACACACAGAGTGCCCAGCCAACTAAGACTATTGCAAAGAGATAAAGCTAGAGGAGTTCCCTGATGGTGTAGTGGCTTAAGGCTTTGGCGCTGGCGCTGTTGGCGCTGTGGCCTGGGTTCGATTCCCAGCCAGGGAGCTACTCACATACCAAAAAAAAAAAAAAAAAAAAAAAAAAGCTAGAGAGAGGATGGCTCTTCGGGGTTGAGGGGTGTGCAACAGCAGCTTCCCCAAGGAGAGGGCATTCCAAGGCCCCTCTCACACATTATAGGCTGGAATCCAGCCAGCCTCCTCCCACTCGTCCCTAAGGGCTTGGCCTTCCCCACCCATGTCCAGGGCCAGGTAGGCTGAGCTGGAAGGCAGGCTGTTTGGTGCCCAGAGGTCCACCCAGGGCAGCCGGGTTGACAGAGCCTTGTACAGAGGGCAGGAGACCTGGGTCATGGCCCCCGGCTCTGCTGGTCACTCATGCTTCCTGGCACAATCCCATCCCACTTTAGGCCTCTGCTGGTCCATCTGTAAGATGGGGAATGGGATGCCCTGACAATTCCTTAAGGTGCCACCTTCCACTCAGCTAGTCTGGGATTCTGTGAGCCCCTCTTCACCCCAACAAGGCCCTCACCTTGGCAGTTGTTCTCAACGTGGGTGGCTCTGCCCCCAAGAGGGCATTCGGGTGGTTTTCCTCCTCAGCAATCATGGGATCACCACTGTCATTCAGTGGGTGGGGGCTAGGAAAGTTATGCAGGGGCGAGTCCTACCCAAGGAAGACTTGCCATGCATCAAATTCCCATCCCAGATACTATCCCATCCTAGAACCTAACTCTGGTTAACATCTGAGTATTTTTTAGTGTGGCTTTAATACATACTGAGTCTTCCAAAGATGCAACTATTGGAGCCATTCACAACCAGAAGTCAGGAACAGAGATAAGATTTTCTGTCCTTAAATCTGAAGACACACACAAAGACACATACATATACACACACATATGTATATGTATTTGTACACACACACACACACACACACACACACATTCAAGCACTTGGTTCCTCCATTAGGTTCTGTGGTGCGACCATGCCAGAGTATTTATCTGTGGAAGTAGAGGGCTTTAACTTATCTTAGGGCAGTATGTTGTTTGGTTTTTTAAGTTAGGTGTGTAGATGGGCTTATTACTAAGAATGCCACTACAGGAAAACGAATGCTCCTTAAAAACTTGTTCTGAAACGGGCTTGTGAGTCCGCCGCGGTCCCGGGCGCCCTCAAACGACCACCAGAGGAACTGCAGGGCGAGGGGGGAGGGAGGACTCCAGGACCAGGGACAGCGCCCGGGCGTCTCTCCTGGGGAGGGTGGGGACCCCGAGGGCGCCCAAAGGTAGCACCTTGTATTCCCGGTGGCGCGCTGGCCACTACCCCCGCACTCCTCACCCCTCCCCTTGTGCGGAGGCGGCCCCAAAGCCTGCCCTCTCCCTTCTCCCTGGTGCGACCTGCCGCTCCTCTTCCTGGACACAATGGCACACCTGCGCGCCACAATGGCGACACCTGTGCCGCCGCCCACCCTGTTCCCGCCGCCTCCTCTCCCCCGGGACCCGTTCGCTCCGTGTGCAGATCACGGAGCAGCACCTACGCGCCCTGGGACCTCTGTGATCCCCACAACAGCCCTGGGAGGCAGATCATGCAAGAGTTATGTCAGCCATGACTGATGGGAATCTGAAGCTTGCAAACCCCAAATCCAGCTCTTCCGATGTCCGCTCAAGACCTCATCTCCCATCACACATGCACCCCCGCTCAGTAAGAGAAGCTACTCGCTCCGAGGCATTCAGTCAAGCACTCTGGTTAGTTCAGTCCTCATGACCACCCTGTAAATTAGGTGCTGCTATCATCCCCAGTTCAGACCAAAAAACTGAGGCCCTGATGGGTTACATGGCTTGCCCAAGGGTCAGTGGAAGTAGAACCGGCTGTAAAGACCCTCTGAGGTCTTAACTCTGCTCTGAGTCCCTCTCAGGGACACTCCTGCCAAGAAGAAAGTCCTTCAAACAGCGCACGCTGTCCTGCCCTGACACCGCCGAGGCCTGAAAGCCTCCTCCACCTCAGGGCTCGAGTGGGGTGGTTGCATGGGGCCCCACATTCTCACAGAGAAGTCCCTATCTCTCCATCCTCACCAACTTCAGCTGCACAAAGCACTCCCCAAGGCACACGGGAGGTGCTTGCTAACTACTTCCTGTTGGCTGAAGCCCTCCCTTCCAGAAATTAGGGTTCTAAATACATAACAATACAGCCTGGGCACAGAGCCTGGACACAGAGCAGGGCAGTGCGCCACAGGGTAAGGGCACAGGTGTGAGAGCCACACAGTGCAGGGTTCCCGCCCAGTCATGAGCTCTGTGACTCTGAGCCTCAGTTCCCACGTCTGGAAAGTGGCGATATACTAGCTCTCAGCTCACGGAGCGAGGGAGAATGTTCATGAGCTGATGCATGCAGGGAGAGGTGTTAGCACAGTGCCCTGTGCCCACGAAGGGCTCGCATGGAGGTGGTTGCTAATGCTCTTGCCAGGAGGGTCTTCTTTGGGGTGTACAAAACCCAGAAGCCCCTGATGAGTCATGCCCCCATTTCCCACGAGGATAAATCAGGCCACAACATACACAATGAACAAGTGGGGGGCGGGCAGAGAAAGAGGCTGCAAATGTTGTCTGGGGTTGGGTTGAGGACAGAAGGAGGGGGAGGGGCAGAGAGTTTGGGGGTGTCTGGAGACCCTCTACTTCCTGCCTAATCTCTGACCCTCAGACCCCTGGCCTCTGATTCTAGACCAGCTCCCTGGTCTCCTCAGCATAGTAGGCACTTCGTAAACATGCAATGAATGAGTGATGTCCTAGGTTGGCTATAAACAAAAAGAAAAATCAATTTTATTCCTCTCATAATACCTAGAGGGACTGACATCAGCATGGGCTTAGAGTCAGATGTCAGAGGGACGTGTGTTTAAATCCTTGCCTCTGTCACTTCCTGGTTTGTGACTTTGGGTCATTTTGATAACCCCTTAAAGCAGCGGTTGTCAACCCTTCCACAGGGTCACCTAAGACCATCGGAAAACACGTATCAGATATTTACATGGTGATTCATAACAGCAGCAGAATGACAGTTATGAAGTAGCAACGAAAATAACTCTATGGGGGTCCCCACCACATGAGGAGCTGTATTACAGGGGCGCAGCATGAGGAGGGTTGAGAACCACTGCCTTAAAGCCTGTTTCTTCATCTGGAAAAGGGGATGGTAATGATCATAACAGTACTTGTCTCATAGGACTGTCCTTGGGATCGCGGGCACAGAGTAGGCACCCCATTGGTGGGGACTATCTTTACGCTAACTGGGCACGTGCTAGCACAGCCATGCAGGTCAGGAGACCCACGGCCTAGGCGCAGCTCTTCCTCTGGCTCCCTGTGACTGTGCGGGCAGGTCCCTACCCCTCCAGGCCCCAGTTTCCTTTTCTGTATAATGAGGCCTCTGCAAGGTGCCTCCTCAACCTGAGTTTTCTGGGGCAGCCTGACTCCCATGGGCATATCGGGTGGGGAGGCCACTAGGGAACTTGTCCACCCCTCAGTCTATCACTCTCGTCATGGAGAAGGGACTGTGCTCCCACAACAGGGAGAAAGGCGGGCATCACTGGCAGTCCCAGAGCGTCACCTGATACCTTTCCTGTTCCCATGCTGAGCTCTCAGAACCAGCCCCCCTGCCCCTAATGCAGGCTGCAGCCCTGAGCCACACCTCTGGGCTCCGTTCTCAGGGAGCCCAGGATGCTGTGATGAGCTCAGAGGGGAGAGTGGTCTGGGTTTGAAGCCCAGTTCCAAGACCAGATGTATGCCCTAGGCCCACTTCTTGGTCTCTCTGAGCCTCAGTTTCCTCAGCTGCAAAGTAAGGAGGAAAATAACTACTGCCACGGGAGATATGCCAGCCCCAAGGGCTCTGGAGCACATCGGAGGCAACCCAGATGTGAAAGCCCTTGTGAATTGCTACCATCAGCCGTAATCATAATAATTATTATCTGTAAAACGAGGGGGTTGGGCCAGCTGATCTCCACGGGCTCCTCTCCAGCTCTGATGCTGAGGATTTCTCGTTTTCCAAGCTGGGAGTTCATGCAGACAGAGGGGGCTGGGACAAGCCAGGGACTGTGAGGTTGTACCTCCCTGGGAAGCTCTACAGACAAATCTCCCCATGCATCCTCTTCCCTCAACCTAGCCCAGGGTGCCTGGGGAAGGGAAAAGGGAGGGTGGAGAAGCTGCAGGTTCAGGGCCAGGTCCTAAACGTGTGGGGACAGGTCCAGAGCCTGAGCTGCAACTGCCCCTGCCCAGAACTGCCCTCACTCCGTAGGGCACGGCCCATTCCTCTCTGCTGCGCCCTCCCCTCCGCTCTAATTCTGCATGCAGTACACGAAGTGATTGAAAGTGGAGTCAGACAGCCCTTGATTCAATCTCAGCTCCAGCCACATACCAGCTGGGGTGACCTTGGGTGGGCTAATAACGGTTGCTCTGAGAATTAAATGAGATAGATCCATGAAAAGTGCTTAGCACAGGGCTCAGCACACTGCAAGGACCCAATTAGTGCCCCCGACCTGCGTCTATCACTCAGCCTCCATTCTGCTGCTCTGCTGCCAGAACCCTTCTGGAATCCCCCAGCCAGCCAATTCCCACCATGGCTGTCACAGGGCAGAACCCAACAGTGTAGCATGGAGCAAGGGCAGGGCACAGGTCTCAGAGGACAGGTGAGGGCCACACCTGTCTATCCAGGGAGGTCTGGGTACCCACCTGGTGAGTAACTCAGGTGAGGGCCTTGCAGGTCAATGACATGCCCTACTCTTGAGAATGGAGGGATCGGGGCTGCCCCAGTAGTTCTGGCACTGACCTTGCAAGCAAAGAGACATTCCCAAGGTCACCCTCCATCAGCCACCTCCACCCCACCTCTAAAGCCCTAACTCAGAGGAGTGGGGCCTTGGAGAGGGCTGTCCTCTGAGCTGGGGATGGGGGTGTCTTTCCCTCACAGACTTGGAGCGGAAAACTCAGGGGCAAGGAAGAGGGCTGAACCCTCATGCCTCACCCTCCACTTGCCCCAACAGCCTGGCTGCAGCAGGTATGTGCCTCCTGTGGCCTTGAGAAGGTCATGGCCTCTCCGGTGGCTCAAGAGTCTGTCTTCACCCGCTGTCCACCACCCCTCCCCCCGCCAAATCCCAGCAGCCCTAAATTCTCAGGGGATTCTGGGGAATAGGTAATCGCAAGAAACAGCGCAACTCCACCAGACACAACACACCCGAGGCTCATACAACAGTCACCAGCTTGGTCTCACTGGAACCACACGCCAAGGCAGAAGCCGCACCCATCACCCATTGCACAGGTGGAAAGAGAGGCTCGAGGGCTGGGGACTTTCCCGAGATCACCCAGCCAGTGGGGTGGGGGCCATAGGGGGAAACACAGATTTCCAGCACAGACGAAAGCCCTGTTGATCCCTGACGGGTTGGTGCCAGGTCCTCTTGTCTGCCCCAGGGATGGAAGATGCTGGCGCCATCTCCTTTGCATGCATGCAGGAAATGAGACCCACGGAAATAGCCAACGGAGCCGCACTGAGCAGCAGGGGCAGGGCAGAGAACGGTGCCAGGCTCCTTCCTCACTCCTGGGTGGTGAGGCTGGCCAGGTACCCAAGGCCTGTCCACAGCAGGCTCAGATAGTTCCTCCAATGTGATCATAGCAATGCCTTGGAAATGTGAAGTGATGAAACAATTTCCTATAACCCCAAACCATTGAAGAAAAGTCTGAGTTTTGCTTGTTGTAATAAAATATTTGAAGTTTTTTTAAAAAATACTTTTCTTTTTTTTTTTGGGGGGGGGGGCAGGAGTTCCCTGGTGGGAATCGAACCCAGGCCACAGCGTTGAGAGCGCCAAAGCCTAGCCACTACACCACCAGGGAACCCCCTCAAAATATTTTTCTCTACATTTTTCTGGTGTTTGCTTTTCCCTCTGTGCATTCACATTTCTGAGGGCAGCTCCATGTTTTTCCCTGCAGCTCCCAGCCATCATGCCTGATCTGCACAAACACTCCCAGGTGGGCAGGCAAACAAGGGCTCATCATCCCTGTTCCATGGAGAAGGGAATGAGGCACAGAGAGAGCAAGTGACTTGTTCAAAGTCACACAGCAGAGACCAGACTTGAATTCCTGACAACTCAGCCCACCTCTTCTTAGTCTCCAACAAATGCCCACCAGGAGCTGGGAATGGCCCTGGGTATTTGTCTACATGAATCTTCTTAACCCTTGAAACAATCCCACCAGGTACATGAAGTGGGTGATCCCCACTTTACAGATAAAGAAGCAGAGGCTCAGAGAGATGGAGTAAGTTGCTCTGAGTTGTGCAGCTAGTCAATGGCAAAGCCAGAATTTGACTCAGGTCTTCTTCTTCCAAAAGGTGGCCCCACGTTGGCAGAGGTATTTACTAATGGAGCAGGCAGGTCACTTCACCTCTTTGAGCCTTTCCTCCTCCTCTGAGATGTGGCCACGGTAAAACCACTGGGCTGTGGTAGGGAACAAAGGGTGCCACACCCAGCTCATGTCCGCGTTCCCGGGACACGCACACTCAATGTTCGCTTAGCCAAGTGTGCAAATGAAGGTCTCTGCCACGGTGCCAGCACACAGCACGAGCGTCACCGGTTTGGCTCCTTCCTTCCAGTGGGGATATCTCCCCATCAACACCCCTCGGCTTCTCCCTTCCTGCTCTCTGAGTCATTTCCTGCAAGTACTAGTCTTCAACACCCCAAATAGGGCACACCTGGGCGCCTAAAAATGCCCATAGACGTAAATTACAGGTGCGGGCCCCTGCGCTTAGGTCCCCCTCTGTGGACCCCAGGATGGCCGCCTCAAGAAGTCCCACACTGGCAACCCCTGCTTGACGTACCGTGGACCTAGAGTTCTCCATCTGCTGGAAGGCCATAGCCAGGGCCCCCTCTTGCCCCATGCTGCCCAGCAGACCCAAACTTCCATTCCTCCTTGGCACGGGGCTGCCACCTCCCACCTTACGCTCCCTAGGCAGGCTGAGCTGCCTCCCAGAGCTGGAGATGGGCCCACAAAGGGGAAATAATCTGCCCGGGGCCCCACTGCCAGCAAGAGACAGGGCCAGGCCCAGACTCAAAACCAGCACTCTAGCAAGCCTAGGATGAGTGCCCAAGGGAGAATGGCAAAGCCCAGAGCCCCTGGCTGCCCCCCACCTAGCATCAGTCTGCTCTGGAGACGTATCTGAGCCCGCAGAAGCACCTCCCAGCTGCCGCTTTCCAGTGATGCCGGAGCCCCGGCCGTGGAGTCAGGGCCGAGCCTGCGGAGGGTCTGCCAGGCGAGGAGGTAAGCAGAGGAGAACTCGGGGACTGCCCTCCCCCCGTGCACACCAGCTGGCCCCTCGCCTTGCTGGAGGGCAAAGCGGAAACCAGGACTTGGCAAAGCCTCCTGGCAAAAGTGGCAAAGGAGATGGAACCCCGGGCTGCTTGAGCCTGGACTGGGGTGTCCTATCTTGGGAGGGGCCTGTGGAGTGGCACCTTCAGGGGCATCAAAGGGGGAGCCTGGGAGAGAGGGCCGCCTGGCACCCTGGGAGGTGTTTGTGGTGGCGGGGGAGAGGAGGGTCCACTGAGGGGAAAACATCAGGCAGGTTTCTGGTATTCTCACCCCAGCTGGGCTCACGTGAGGCAGGGAAGAGGCCAGGTGAGGTGTTGCTGGGGGTGGTCAGAAGGGCCTCTGCCACCTCCTCCCGGGGTGATGAGTTCACGTCCCACACACAGGTGTAATGCACACGTGTGTGTACCCATGGTGACCTGAGTGGGTGCATGTGGCCAGGTTCATCTGCAAGGGCATGGGGCTTTCTTGTGTGCAGGCAACCCCTGTACGACACAGCGTACTAGAACGTGGTATCGCTCTAACACGGAGCATAGTAAGAGCTTTTGGAGCAAAAGAGATCTCATTTGAAATTAGGGAAATCTCCAAATAACACGAAATGCCCTCCGTTAATGGTGCTTAGCAGTGATGATGAAGAAAGCATTTAATACATTAAAATATGTTATACTTTTGGTGAAAATTCCTTTAATAAAGATATTTCTCTGGGAGTTCCCTGATGGTGTAGCGGCTTAAGGCTTCGGCGCTGGCGCTGTCAGCGCTGCGGCCTGGGTTCGATTCCCAGGCCAGGGAGCTGCCCACATACCAAAAAGCAAAAAAAAAAAAAAAGAAAAAAGAAAAGATATTTCTCTTACTTATAAAAATATAACAGTATGTTTTTTTAACTTTTGGAGCCTAGCTCCCCTTTTTGTACTAGCTCTTTGTTTCATATAACACGGATTCGCCTAACACGGCATTTTAGGAACCTAGTGACCGTGTTGCAGGGGTTGCCTGTGTCACGCGTTTGTCCTGCAGGAGATAATGGAAGCAGAGATCAGCCAGACGAGGGCTTTGGAGGAGGCTCTTCTTGCTGACAGCCACCTCCAATCTGTGTGTACATGTCTGGATGGTGTGTCTCAGTGTTTGCAGTGTCGCTCAAGAGTCAGAGGCAGGGGTCGTGGCCTGGGTGTCGTGTGGCTTCCTGTGTCTGGGTCTTGGGTATTTGGGAGTCGAATCATGTTTGTGTCTGCGTCTGGCTGTGTGAGGGTCTCGGTGTTTGTGCAGCATGTGTGGCTGCTTAGCAGTCCCTGACAGCCAGGACAAAGTCCTCTGTAGACAGACAGGTGGCATGGAAGACAGACCTGCCCCAGGAGCCCTCAAAGGGCTCTTGGCTCAGAATGTGACAGCTGGGCAGGGGCAGGTGAGAGGCAGGTGGAGAGCAGGGTCTCAGGGCTTCCAAACCCAAGGCCTGTGCAGGCCCTGCTGGGGGTGCTGAGGCCTGAGCAGCAGAGACCCCCAAGCCAAAAGGAGATCCTCTGCATTTCAAGAAGCTGAAGGAAGAATCCTTCTTGTCCCCTAGGGGTGGGTGGGTAGAGCCAGGAGAGGGACCTCCTGAGACCCCTGCCAGGCAGACACCGTGGGGCAGAGAGAAGAGGAGGGGTTTTGCTGTGAGCTGGGAAGGTTCCAGGGTAGGAACACCATCATGGCTGTGGAAAGTGGGCAGCAAAGCCAGCACAGGGCTCCCAGAGGGGGAGAAGGTCTGAGGTCTAGACACTGAGGAAAGGTGGAGGGGTTTCCTCAGCCTGACCCAGCTTCCCCACCTCCGTCCAGATGCACCCCTACCCCCAGGAAGCACTGGGGAGCAGGTGCACTGGGGATCACTCTACCCTGTCCCTGACCCTTCCTCCACTCCTCCGCTCTAGAGATGCACCTGGGGATCAGGAGTCAGAGAACCAAGACTACCGCAGGCACAAGGCGACTCTGTGACCTTAGCATTTCTCCAGCCTCTCTGAGCCTCAGTTTCCTCACCGTGCGGTGGAGACCTCGGCCCCTGCCTGGAAACACTGCTGCGAGTGGGGCTGGCGCTCATGGCACTTGAGGATTAATCATTACCCTGGAATTCTTTCCAAGGCCATTACGCTCCCCTCCCCTTCCCCAGACCCTCCAACTGCCAGGGGGGCTCAGACAGAGGAGTGGGGGCACTCCCGGGGGCCGGCTGGGCATGACCGCCACCTCCCCCACTCAGCTGCTGCCCTCAGCTGCTGTGCCAGGCCTGGGCGCCCTTTCAGGGGCACCTTTGATTGATGTTCCTTCTCCTTTGCTTGGAAACTCAGGGACGCCCTCCGTCCCCCATTTCTTCCCTTTAACACCCTCAGGAGAGAGGGACCACTGTCCCACGGCAGGGTGGGCTAGGAGCCGGGGACCCAGCTCGCTCCTGGGAGGGAATGATGCCTCCTTACTTCACTTGGCCTCTGCCTCTCTTCCTCCTCTGTCCTGACCCAGCTTCTCTCAGCGGCCCCTTCTGTTGGCCTGTGACTTTGTTGAGGGAAGGGAATGAAGCACAGGGACAGATGCCAATGTGCCATGTGTGAGGGGTGAGGTGTCCTCCTTCCTTCCACCCTCAGGCCTGTGGTGTGACCCCAAGGGCTCCGGATCACGCACAGGTCGGGGACTAACGACCATGGAGAGAGGGCGCTCATTTCCTGAGCGAGCGTGTGCGTGTGCATGCCACACAGGGTACCTCCTCCGAGCCCAGGTCCCCACGACAGCCACCAAAGCGCCTGGGGGTCTAGGGGACGGCCCTGTGAATTCCCGAATGCTCGGATCCTGCGGAGCCAGGGGAAGCGACGAGGGGGCGCTTGACTTCGTGACGCGTGTGCCCTGCTCCGCGGCGGGTCAAGGCCAGGGGGCGGGCGGAGACGCGCTCTGTCCCCGAGGAAGCAAGGACATTCCTGCCCTGCGGGCTCTGGTTCTTGGACCTGAGGACCCTCACTTCCCTCCCCGGAGGACCGGGGCGACTCCTCTTGGCGGGTATTAAGGCCCCTCCCCAGGGATACAGGGAACGCGCCCACTTCTCCACGTTCCCAGCCCTGAACCCGAGGCGCCCCTTCCTCAGGGGCGGCGGATGGCGGGACCCCCCCACGCCAAGGGGTGGGACCCGAGCCCCCTCAGTTGCGGCCTGGCCCCATCCCCGGAGGTGAGGGTCTCGGCTGGCTCAGCCCAGGCCTGGCCCGTCACTCCCCGCCTCCAGGCGCTGCCGAGCGCAGCCTGCGCCCCTCCCCGCCGACCCTCCAGACCCGGGTCCCCGCCCGTCCCCCCCACTCTCCCGCGCGGGGTCTTGGCCGCCGGGAGAGGGGAGCCCAGGGCACCTCCACGTCTTCCCTTTCCCAGGGCCGCACCCCAGGAGGAGCGGACTCACCCGCGGGCCTGGGCCGGGGGCGTCCTGGGCTCGGCAGTCCGGTGCCCGCAGCAGCCGCTGCAGCTCCGCTCAGACGCGGCTCCGCGTTCGCCGCCGCCGCCGCCGCCGCCGCAGTTCGGGGAGGGGGGCGTCACGTGACCGCCGAGCGCTCCCTCCCGGCGCCGCTCCCCGCTCACTGCGGAGCCCGAGCTGCGGGTGCGGGAGCGGCGGAGGCCCCCACCCTGCCAGGCGCCGCGCGCCCGCCGCTCCTCACAACAGGTCCCGCGGGCGGGAGCTCTGTGCCCCCGTCTTACAGGTGGGGAAACTGAGAACCGAAGAGGACAAGGACCGGCTCAAGGTTACACAGCTAGACCGGCAGGACCCCGGGGTGAACCCAGCGATCCGGCCCATGCGCCTAGGGGAGAGGGACAACTTCTGGGGCAAGTGGGGGACACGCCCCAGGGCCCCCAAGGGCTCTGCGTGTCTGCAGGGCAGGGAGAAAGCAAAAGGCGCGCGGGGTTAGCTGGGTGAGGACGCCGTGCCCCCGCAGCACGTCCACCGCACAGGGGCGGCTGGTGCGCGTCCTTGCAGAGGACCCGCGGTGACACTCCCTAGCCGCTATTAAGGACATACGTTAAGGAAAAGCTCTAGGGCCTAGCAGACTGCCCGCGCTCCGACATCCTCCCTAGACTAAGCAGCTCGCTCCCCACTTGCGACCTAACTGGGAAAGGAGGGGGTGAGGGGAGGCGAGCCTAGGGCCACGCTCTGAAGGAGACTTAAGAGGGAGGGCAGCAGAAGGAAGTTGGGTCAGGACGAGTTGAAAATCCAGGCAGGAAGGGGTCGCAGAGATCACCTTAGTCTGACCGCTGAGGCCCACAGGTGGGAAAGAGACTTGGCTACAGTCACCTGCAAGTGAGCCGCAGTAGCAGCGCTGCTGACACTTGTGGCTCCTGGGCCCCACTCCCACGGAGGGGAACACTGCTTGTGTCACACACCTTTCTCTGCTCTCCACTGGGATGCCCTCCAAGGGCAACCCTAGATGACTAGAGGAAAGAGGCGGGGTGTCTACAAGGTCAGAGTTATGGATGCAATAGGTGAGGGTATGCTTGGTGGCCCCAAGATCATGCCCCAGAACATTGTTAGAGGGGATCTTTGAGTCCTCTGGATCTCACCGACTTGCTCTAATAACTGGGGAAACTAAGGCCAAAAAGGGGTAAAGACAAACCTCCATTTCATCAACCATTTAGAATTAGTGGGTCAAGGTGATAGAACCTTCCAAGGTCAGCTGGTCCGATAGGCCCGCTTCACAGAGAGGACTCCAGTCTTGTGTTCATTTATTCAACATATTTATTCAACATATACCTGCTGTGTGCTTCAGTGACTGTCAGTGGCACCTCTCCTCCTTATTTTCCCAGCCACAAGACTGCATTTCATTAAGGAAAAGCTCTGGTGGCTTCAGCAACCCTTATCTCAGCCTCTGGAAGATCTGAGACATGGAGGCCCCTGAGCAGTCAGTTCCACGAGGGCTGGGACCACCGCCGTGTTTCTCTGCCAAGACTCTCACCCCAAACAAGAGATTAGAATTAAGGGGGAATAGCAGGACATGCCTCCCCCTCCCCCACCCCATTTATGTGAACTGGCAGAGGGCAAGTAGGATGTGCAGTCCGTCTCCGCCAAGTTCTCCCTCCCTCCTGCAAGCCCCCTCCAGCCATGCCAGGAAAAAAGGCCCCAGTCCAGGGCTTCTCAGACTTCTAAGAGCACAAGAGTGGCCTGATCCCGAAGCAGGGCCCGCCCGATTCAGAAAGTCTGGGGTCTGAGCTCCTGCATGTCTGTCGAATGAATGAAGCTTCACAGTGTTGCTGGTGCTATAGGGCCACAGATGACACATTGAGTAGGGCTAGCAGAACAGGGTTAATTTCAGGGCAGAAAGATGACGACTGGTGGTTCTGAGGACAGATTCCTGGAGTATCACCTGCTCACTCTGGGCCCACCCCACCGCTGGGGGCCCCTTGATGGCCTCCCTAGCATGGGGCCTTTGCCTGGATCCTTCTCAGGCTACATCAGGGCCACAGGGTTAGTAGGAAACAGTAGTAAGAGGGAAGTTGAGTGAGCTTGGCCCAGGCACTTCTGGGGGTAGTGCAGACGGAGGGAGTGGTAATGCACACACGCACCCAGTGAGGAGCTGCAGCTGTGACCTTTCCTGGTTTGGACCCCATGGACTCCAAGGCTCCTAAAGGTCTAAGGTCCTACTGGCACCCAGGACGAGGGACTAAATGTGCCCAACCCTGCCTGAGTGGGCCAAAGAACCAAAGCTCTCTGCGCCAGGCCTATTTCTTCTTTATAATCAAGGAGCTTTTCAATTACAGCATTTTCCTCTTGACAGAAAACCTCAATGCAAGAGCCTTATAATCTCTAGCATGGCCTGGGGGGGCACCATTCTGAGACTGTCAAGGGCCCTGGGGAGAAGGCGACACATGCCGTGCAGGCCTGCTATGCCGTAGGGGGCTGGGCACAGAGCCTGGGTACCGACGGGAAGACTGGACAAAGGCCCCGAAGCTTTGCTTTCCCTGCCCTATTTCCATCCAAACCACTCAGGACCGACCACTCACGCATGGCTGCCTCTCGGCACAAGCCTTTTCCTTTTCAAACACTTAATACACTGCGACCTAGCCACTACCCCTGCCCTCCCAACGGCTGACAAAGGAAAGCGGGCTTCGGAAAACCTGACATCTAAGAAGGCTGGAGAATGATAGTGGGTGGCACAAGAGTGAACTTGGAATGATGCCTCTTGGGAATAACGCTCCTCCCTCTGTTCACCCCTCCCTGGCTGGACTAAAGGGGAGAGAGATGGGGCTAGAGAACGTCCAGCAGGCAAGGCAGGGGGAGAAAACTCAAAGGTGGTGGGTAATCAAGGTGTGTTATCCGCAGAGCATTGAATAAGCTCTAGGAGAGGCTGATGAGAGGGTGGGTTGCAGGGGTGGCTGGGAGGGTAATGTCACTCCAGTGGGCATAAGACAGGACAGGGGCCGGGGGCAGTCAGCGCCAGGGAAGGACCTGAGACCTCAGCGTCTGGGTTTGGAGGCTGTCACACTGATGCTAGAGACACAACAAAGGATGCAACCCTGGGGGACCCAGTCTTGGTTTACAGAAGTCTTCAGATCACGAATGTGAACACAGCTAGAAAGCCCCACTTGGAGGACAAAAGACAGCTTTGGGCACACCAAAATAACAAAGCTCTTTCCCAGGGGTCTTGCTGTCACAGGAGCAGAGCTTTGAGGGGTCTGGAAGTGTCCATTCATGTTTCCTTGCTGAGAACATACGTGGCACACAGTGCAATGGCCAGAGCCCCTGCTCTCAGGGAGCTCAAACAATACTAATTAGGTGGATTCGTTTCTGGGATCAAAGCGGTTTTAGGTGCAGATACAAGATCCAGCCATATGCAACTGGCTCCCAGTAAGACAAAAATAAACAATTCCCTCATTCCAGAATTCTAGAGTCTAGCACAGCTTGGAGCCTCTTTTATCCAGAGAACCAGTTCATGCTACAAATGGAAAAGATGCAGCAGAAACGCCAGACATAAACCAACCACAGAGGCGACTCACAGACTGATAAAATGAGCGAAGTCCTCAGAGGCGGTCCAGTTGGGCAGCCTTCCAAATGCATTCCCCAGAGCTCCAAGGGAGTGGGTGGGTGTGGAGGTGGAGCTGAGGAGTTGAGGCCCCACTGTCTCCTTCCACCTAGTTCATGTTTGACAACTTCCACACAACTTCCTTTCAGAGAGAACACTGAGGCCTGAAGGCGATCATAAAGAGCGGGTAGTTTAGTGGTGTTCCCTGGGTTACAAATACAAACACAGCAGAGAACAGGGGATGGGGGGGGGGGGGGCAAGATACAAGTGTGCAAAGGCCAATGTGCCAGCCGGCCACAATTCGACCCAGGCAGTGGTTGCCCAGGCCTTCTGTCTCCCCTGGGGTGTGTCCCCCATTTCCTGTGGCCCAGGGCTGGCCTTGCCTGGCAGCGCTAACGCAGATCTGGAATTCAAGCTGCCATTCCAGCTGCTGCTACAAGGCTGGCTCCCTTCCTGACCGAGAGCAATTTCACTTCAAAGGGCCTGGTCTCCGCAGTCTTAGCCAAGTCCTTGAAAGCAGGGTGCTTTTTCCCTTTTTTCTTTAAGCATGTTGGGGAAAAACAGATGATGCCCTCTGTTTTGAGATCAATACAGTAATTATGTCAGACAAGTTCTTAGGACTAACTTTACAGGGGCTTCAGATAGTCTTATGAATGAGAACGTGTGAGAACAGTATGAGAAGAGCCAACACGTGACCTGTGCTGCAGGATGGAAGCCATGTGGCAGGAAGAGCCATTTCTTCGAGGATCATGGTCTTGCCTCTGCTGGGTGGGATGCGACAAAGGCTCGGTCCAGTAATGAGCTGGCGCATGTCCCAATCTAATAGCACACCAAAGTCACCTAGAAGGGGTCGTACATACAACTCCTTGGCCAGCATGAGATGAATTCTGCAACCCGCTTCTACCCAAAAGCCAACGAGGCTCTAAAGATACTTAAATCTCATCATGTGAAGAGATACCACCAACCTGTCTGAAACATGCAATTTTTTTAAAAAGCAATGAATGTGATATGGTTAACAGTATGCTGAATTAATTTGATAAAACTGGTCCTGGAAGACCAGTTGTTGTGGAAGAAAAAGCACAAGAAATACCTGTTCTGTATATTCCACTCTTGAACGGTATTAAGTCTCAAGGGGCAAATAAAGAATGAAAAGCACGATTCTCTCAGCACCAGCCACCCTTTCTGCACACTTTGTGCTGCCAGGTGCCCGCAAAGCCCCGCCTCCAAAGCTCACAGCACCTGCTCCTCATGTTCCTGGCAATGACAATCAAAAGATGGGAAGCTGCCCCTCTGGGGCAGGAGCTGCCCATCACAAAGACACCGATCTTCAACATGCATTCTAAACATGTTTCGAATACCTTTCGGCATGATCCTGCAAATAAACGCAAAATCCAGGTGGCTTAGCGTACAGCCATCAGCTTCATGGTCCTTATGGGCCACATGAAAAGATCTAACAGGATGATCAAACATCTCTCCACTCATCATTTTAGCTCCAAATGCTTCCAGCGTAAGGTCGTTCTGAAGTTCTCAGAGAGGGGCTCCAAGTAGCATGGCTTTGTGGTTCTAAGACCTCTTTTTGAAGACTTGAGAAAGAGAATATTCCACAGCATTCTTTCGCAAAGGCTAGTCTTTCTAATGACAAAGAGTAACACAAGGCATTTTATCCCGACAATACTATTGCCTGTGTGTGTGTGTGGGGGGGGGGGGGGGGGGGGGGGGGGGGGGGGGGGGGGTGGGGGGGGTGTAAGCAAGGCAGCAAATCCTGCCTTGTTCTGGGATAAGGAAACCAGACAAAGCAAAGCAACTTTTCACTGTGAAAGGTAAATGGGGAAATTATCTGGAGCACAGGTGAACCAACTTCTCAAACTTGTCCTTTCAACACTTAACACACTTAGCTCAATTATCTCAACAGGCAGACTTGAGAAAACCAAAAAGGTGTGGGATGTGAGATGGGGAAGCGGTTTCCCATCTCCCTACTCCACTCCTTCCCCAGCACACAAGACTTGGCCCAAAGCTGTTTGCTCAGTGAACCAGCTGTCAAAGTGCTATTTCATTTTACAAATGTTTCTAATTTGTGTGAATAAAGAATTCCAATGCTAATAATCAAGTCCTCAGCTAATACTGGTGTCCACACAATGTCTAGGCCCGGGGGTGGGGGTTTGAATGCCCAGCCTTCACAATCAGAAATGCAGCTGGTAACAAAACTGCACTTTGTGAGGTGGGGTGGGGGGTGGGGATAAGAGGGGTGCGGGGCATTAGCAAAGGGGTGAGAATCTTCTTTTTTTTTTTTTTTTTTTGCTTTTTGGTATGTGGGTGGCTCCCTGAGGGGAATCGAACCCAGGCCGCAGCGCTGACAGCGCCAACGCCAAAGCCTTAAGCCACTACACCATCAGGGAACTCCCAATCTTCTTAAAATGAAAGCACTGGCTTTTCACCGGACTGAACTCTGTTCACAGTCCCCTGTTAACACCGAACACGCCGAACATTAAAATGCCAGAGAAAGGATGTGGTACTCCTCTACGATTCTGTAACAGGAAAGACAAGCTTTAATGCTCATTTCACATCAGCAGTTTGTTTAGACAGCGATAAATCACCCCTTGGGTATTTCTCACAGGTTATTCAATCCCAGCATTAGCTTCAAATATTAACCAGGGTCTGATCAAGGCCATGACCACACAGACTAACCAACTGGACGTTTAAAGGAACCAAAAATTCACTCTGGATTATGATTCCATAGAAATAAAGGGACACTCATTTTTTTTTTTAATTTGGCAGAAAGATAACAGTAATTCTAAACGACGACATTCATTAATATACAGAAAGATACTTATTGCCCCAGGAAATGAAGATGTCCAAATGGCAACCTGTATTTCAGGCAAAGGCAAGTTTGTACCAGAATGACAAGTTGTACACGTTAGTTTGGGATAAAGGAATGGTAAAAAATATTAATATAAGGGGGAAACCTCAAGCTTTGTAATACCTTTGACAGAAGACTAATTTAATATAAAAAAGTACACATGCACAACATAAAAACCCGATGGAAAGAGGCTCTGCACTTAAATATGGTCACAGCCAATTGGTCTCCATCCATTTACAAGTACAGACAAAGCAAGAACTGGGTGTAGGTTATACCTTATTCTTGTACAAAGTGGTGAGGGTGTCAGTGCAAGGCCACTAAATACTGTGGGTGAGAAGAGGCCCCGGCCAAGTCTTCTCCACCTGGAAGAGCACAGGTGAGCAGACTGTGGATGCGCATTCCCACTCAGGGAGTGCAGGGCTGGAGCTCCGGGGCCATGGCTGACTTTCTGCATAGCGCTGGTAGAACAAGGTGCTAGGGCAGGAGGAAGACGATGGCTGGGGCTCTCATGACAGACTTGTGCAGAATCACCTGTCACTCTGAGCCCACCCCACTCCCACCCCTGGGCAGTGTCAATAAAGGAGCCAGTACTGAGACTGGGTTATTGGCCTGGAAGACGTACAAAAGGCTGTTATTTTGTGCCACTGCCTAAGAAAAAAAAGTAAAAAAAAAAAAAAGACTTGTTACAAACTTTAAAACTGGCATTAACAGCAAAGTGAGAGAAATATGTCAGATTTCTGGAGGCTACTGACATGGTGACGTCAACCGCCAGGAGAGCCTCCTCTGACAGCTGCTCAGTAGGGAGGAGGAAGCTCTGCACCCCGCACTAAGAGACCTTAAACACAGCCTTTACCTTGGGAAAGAGTAAGTTGCTTGGCATGTTATTACTTTTATGCTCCAGCTTCATTTCTCTGGAGCAAAATAAAACACCGAGTTCTAAAAAAAAAAAAATCAGGATTAGCTATCCGTGATCTCAGCTTTGAGTCCTTTTCCCTGTGCCAAGCTCAAGATGGAAACAACTGGTTCCCAGGATGATTTTCGAAGGTCCTGTGTGCAGCTGTCACTCTCCCACACAGGCTCATTGGACAGCCCCGTCTCCTCGGGGTGCAGGGACTGAAGACATTGCAAACACAGAGGGGAAATACAAGCAAGAAGTTATAATTTTACCAAACAGCCATAATTATTCTGATAAAAAGAGCTATTCAAAAGGGATGCTGCAAGGTCCTCCAATTGAAACCTGCCTCCCCATCCATTATTTGAGTTTAAATTTTCAGAAAAAGGGCGGGGGGGGGGGTGGGAACTCGGGGGAGCCTAGCACAAACTCAAGGCTAAAATGAAAATTGTTAGCAAGAGATGCCCGAGTCAGCATCTCCAATCCAAAGATGTACATACACATTCAGAGAAAACAATGAAACAAACGTCAACCTTAAATTCCATTTAAAAGTTCTTCAATACCCTTAAGAATATTGCTTCAGTTATATGTTGGTAGTAACAACAATCATCCTGAATTGGATAAAATGGCATGCCCTGTCCATACACTTTTTTTGTTTCTTTTTTAAACAAAATGATGGAGAAGATCCTTACTGGCCATGTTGGGAGAACGGGTTCAAAAAGAGAAGTGAGATCCAAGAATGGTGGACTTGGAAGATGGGAAAACATTTTATAAAAGCCTTGTGTTGTCCACACGTATGTACTTCGGTCCACTTTACTCTTCTGATAAGGTGGTCGGATTTTCCCAAAATGCAAGGTGTATCTGATTTCCCACTTCTGAATAACAGCGAAACTGGAGGAAGATGTTATCACATGTAATAAACATTCGCCATCCTTTCTGAAATGCTTGAAAGCAAAATCCTTTGAAGCTGCACATGAGACAGAGTCCCTTGCTCACTGCAGGAGACATGCGGGTGCCCCCTCTTATACCCAACAATAAGAGACAGACAGACTGCCAGGCAGCAGGAGGTAGGTGTGCTGCTGCGGCCAACACGGAGGACTTTAATCTGAAGACACTTTTTCACAATTATGGCAAGTTCTTCACTTTCATGCTTTATTGAAAGTAAAATATGAATCAAAGACAGATATTGGTAAGCAGTTTATGTTTCTAAAGAATTACTTTTAGTTCAGAGCAGAATGTTGTCCCATCTACTGTGATTTATGTCCCCTAAATCCCTTATGGACCAATGCATCTGGTATGAAACTCGAGCAAGGAAATAACAGAATTATTCCCTCCCATGATTATAAATCTCATATGTAAACATGATTTCCTGTTACTGCTGCTAAACTTGTTCAATCTTTATTTGCCCTTTCCCTCCCACCACCCCCCTTTAAATATAAAATTTGAAACATTTCCTTCAAGTCTGATGTCCTTCAGTGCAATCTGCTTTATTTGACATAAGGCATTTGGGACAGTCACTTTTGAATGATTTTCTGCCTCTTGGAAGAGTCATGTAATGATTTAATTCTTAAATCCAGCTTTTCTTTAATGCCCTAACATGTCAAACTCCTCTTCCCTTCTGGTCATTTCTTAGTAGTCAGGAAGTGTTCAAAAGATTAATGTCCAAGTAGACCAGTACCTGGGAAAAGAAACACACGTGGAGGTACAGTCATGAACCAAGATGTAAGAGCTCATGTATTCCATGTGCCAAAAACGTATCATTAAAAGCAATACGAAAAACAAAAACAAAAACACATCATCAACAGGGAATATCCAATTTAAGAAATGAGCAGCGAAGCCATCTGACCTTGAAAAATAGGAAAAAATCCCAGCCAACTTGAAGCTTTCAGCTAAATCACATTTCCGGTGACAGCCATGTGTTCCTATGTGTTCTTTGCACAAGTTAATCAGATTTTACTGGTGCTTTCTTTTGATGGCCATTTTTCATAAAGAAATTTTTTGCTTTGTTTTGTTTTGCTTTAACCACACCAGGAGTTTCTTTGTAGTGGTAGCGTGTAGAAAACAAAGCCACATTGAGAGGAACGCTATAAGCCAGTAGCTTTGCTCATTCATTTGCTTTAAGCAAAGAACCTCTGGTATTTGATTCAAACTCATTCCCGGGCAAAATCACAACCTGCCGTGGACCCCTGGACTGGGCCTTAAAGGGTCCACATGGCAACAGTTAAATCTGTAAATGTCAAAGGTGGATGGATTAATGACCATTACTGGTGCACATGACTATAGTGGCCAAGATGTAGTACAAGGTACCATCGCGTTTCCATCTAAAATAATAATCCAAGAAATGCCTTAATTCTAAACAGAGTAATAAAACCTTTTCACTGAACATCATATAATCTAGTGAATGCTTCTCCTCTAATCCTTATCAGTCGCAAACAAACGATTTTGCTCTAAGATGGGACTGACAGGATGAACTGGAAAAAGGTAAAATATAAATCCTGAAACACCACGAGCTAATTCCCCCACCTCCCCTGAAATGAGAAAGAGAAGGCAGAATGGGCATCTGGCTTCTAACACACAGGCCCCATCCAAGGCCCAAGTGCTGAAAAAGATAATGAAGCAGCGTGAATAAAAAATGCATTTAAGTAAAATTAATTTCAGTCATGAGACTCAGATTGAATTAAATTTTAAAATCAAATTATAGCCTTCACTTGAATAGAAAATTACAGTATGACTGGCATTCATGAACAGAACATGACAAATGTAACCTACCTTTAAACCCTTCTTCTGGCATACACACTGGAAAAAAAAAAAGAGAGAATTCCAAATTGAAAGGACTATCGTGACACAGAGTAATAAGATCACTTCAATGCCTAAAGATGAAAAGTTTAAAATAACTTTTAATTACCTTACTCACCCATAACGATTACTTCTGAAGTTATGAATAATAATCCGATGACATTCTGTGTTTATTTTTATCCCAGTTAATACATATGCATCATTTGAAAAGTCAAACACTGGTAAATAAGGGTTGTAATAACTGGAGCCCACATTTTGCATGACTCCAGGGAAGGCCTAGAGGAAACCATGTGACCGATGCCACCTGGAGCTTTGTCTCTCCCACTTCCTCCCATTCCTATACTCCAGAAGGAACCACTTCTCACTGCGGCAGCCATTTCTTCTGGTATTTAACCTCTTTATTTCTAAATAACATGCTTATATTGCTATATCATAATTTTAGGTAGTATCTAATAACCTTGTTTTTAGCACCTCTTAGGTGTCAGCTGCCCCCAGCCCATCCTCCTGGCACGGTGATACTTTCTGCCGGTAAGCTGATCCCCAGTGTTTACATTATTTCTGACTCTATTAATACTGCTCACAACTGAACTCCCTGGTGTACTCTGGTTATAGTTCCTTTCTGGTATAACTTTTTCAAGTTAGCCATCTAGCACTTCCACCTTTCCCTGTGGACATTCTGTGCCAAAGCCCGCGTCACACTGCGTCCATCGGGACCAGGTGTGTGCTGAGCGCCTGCTGCAGGGCTGTTTGGGAATTTTCACCATCTTCTAGGGCATCTTTTCCTAAGTTGGATCCCTGTTTTCTGGTTGTACTAGTGACCTCATTCTTTTATACTTTTTTTTTTTTGCTTTTTGTATGTGGGCAGCTCCCTGACTGGGAATCGAACCCAGGCCGCAGCGCCGACAGCGCCAGCGCTGAAGCCTTAAGCCACTACACCATCAGGGAACTCCCATGACCTCATTCTTGATTTACTCTCTTGTTTAGGAGCACATTCTCCCATGGTATCTTGGCAAACAGTACATAAGAGGAAAAGTTTTTGAGGCCTTACATGTGTTCCAAAAGCCTTTGAGTGTGAAGGGAGAATACAGTCTATCCAGTTATAGAACTCTAGATTGGAATTCACTTTTCCTCAGAATCTCTGGGCATCCCTCCATTAATTTGACTTTCGGACTCTTCATCCTATGACTGCAATTGGTTTTCCTTCCACATTTCTAGATGCTTTGTGGATCCTCTTATCTCTAAAGTTTCACTTCCTGTATTGGGCCCTTGGGGCAATCATTTCTTTTCGTGAATTCTTTTCTGTTTCTGAAATGTTCCTTTATATAGGCCTAGCTATTGTTTACTCTCTTTCTCTCTGTATTATTTATAGGTAATTTGTAAGCTTTCTTATGCTTCCTGCATCACCCATTTCCTCTGGGTTCCTTTTTCTGTCTATTGACTGACATCTTTCAGTTCTATGCTCTCATTCCTCAACTATCTTGTGACCACTGCCTGCCTCTTTCTGCCTACTTAGGTGTGACTCATTAACGAGATGCCTGAACAGAGTGTTCAGTGGGCACTGGTGGGCTTCACTAAGGGAACCTGGGAGAGGAACCACTTTCTTGTTTAAATCTGTCAGTTATTTTCTTGAACTGGCCAGTTTCAACAGAGCAGAATCTCCCCCCTCCTGCATGGAATTACAAGTGATGAGCTGCTAGCAACTGAACAAAGGGCTGGGGGTAGTTTCCCTATTTGGTACACAACAGGCTTCGGTCTTACCTTTCTAGTTTAACTTCTTCACAGAGCTAAAACATACTCTAGTTGCCCATCTGAGGTACAGGGGGCGGGGACAGGGGAAGAGGCAATGACATGGATGTATAGGGAGGGTTGTGAGGAGCTGGAGAGTAGTGAGTTGTCTAAATGCTTCATATACAGTTTTCCAACCAAGTTTCCTGTGTTTAGGCTCATACCTCACTCCTACTCTCAGGGGAGCCTGGGGCCTCCTGCCTGAGGCTCTGCAATTTGAATGAGCTCTGCTTCTGGATGACCTCTTGCACCTGCAGGCTTACGCTGATTTGTTTCTTCAGATCAGCTAAATCATTACTACTCTTCTCTCTGCTTTCCATCTTTTGAGTTTTTGTGGACACCTTTCTCTCTGTGTCTAGGATCTTATAGGATAAATAAGGTAGAAGCTTTGTCTAAGGTAAATCACTGTAGAACAAAGCTTCACTCGCTGTAAGCCCCACTCCTCCTAGCCAGCTAATTACCACGCCCCTAAAACAGAGCTGTCTTTACCTTGCATGACGTCATCCATTGCAGCATAGTCTACGATTGGCTCATCAGCCTAGAAAACAAATGGAAGACCGCTCAGAGCCAAGGGCGAGGGGGCCAGGGGAGCAAGAGGCCCGATCCTGCTCGTCACAGTGAAGTCCGGCCCCGGAGCTGAATGCTATCACTATACTGCTACAAGACACAGACCCAAACACTCAGTACAGCAGAGAACCGGGCCAAACCACAGCCAGCGGCATCCAGGCTTAGCAGAGGGTGCACTGCCAGTCACAAGGCTATACCTGCCACCCCAAAACTGCACACCAGATGAGACATTGTTGTCCCGCTCCTAATAACACCTTTAGATGTAGAAATGTTTATTAGAGATCCTGGGGTCACTAAACTCGGATTTAATTCATGTGAGTTAAAATGCTGGTGGTGACAGTGTGAGTCAGGTAGAAATAAAGTCAGACTGGTCTTCCAAAAGTGCCAACTAGGTTAAAAATACTTTTCTGTTCCTCCTCACCACCAAGAACAAAATACCTACATCCTTTTGAGGGCAGAAGCCAGCACTGAGTCCGAGCTTATGATGAGATTAGCTAAAGGGCAAAGAGGCACATGACAGGCATGGACTTTAGTTGCCCATCTGAAGTACAAACCCTTTAATAACAACACAGGTGATTGCTACAATTTTAGCTAGGGCCCTTAAGTTTCAGCAACTCAACGAGTTTTCAAAATTAACTCTATAGAACCTATAGTTCCAGGAAAAGCAAAAAGCAAACAGAAGGACGGGGTAGGCAGGAAGGTGAAGGGTATGTGTGGGGTAGACCTGGGCATGCTTCATCATTTCCAGGAACAAACTTTACCTCACCAGAATAGAGACTCTAAGGCATGAAAAGTACTTATTTCACAGTTCAAAAACCTGACACATATTCTCCCACATGATGCATGGTGTCTTGGCACAGTGGGCATGCTTCTGGTCAAAATGAAACAAAAGAGGCAAAGGGAATGATGAAATGAGGGGAGGGCAGAATTAGGCTAATGAGGCTGGTTCAGTAATTCATTTTCTTTGACAGATTCTCAGAAACCCTCCTTTCTCTAGAAACACCTTTCACCTCTCCTAAATCCACTCCACCCAAAGCCTTTCCATACCTTGGATCAGAATCCCACAGAGCCAACCGAAAGTATTTTCACGGTTGTGGCCAAGCCTTGTGTCTGCTTCCCAGCCTGACTGGCTGGTATGTACTTTCAAGGGGGCTATCTATCTCAATCCATTGTTTTTGTCTCACTCTATTCTTTTTAACAAAAATTATGAAAATACCACAGGGCCCAATGATGTTGTGATCTCCTCTAAGTCTCTGAGCTTATCCAGAGCTGGGGGACCCGGAGGCACTAAAATTTCACGGCAGTCGCTCAGCACACCCTGCCGAGGACCCCAGACAACCATAAACACCTCGGCACGTAGTCACATATGGGTGTGGACCACTCAAACCTCCTGGAATCCCTCAGGTAAGGAACCATTACTCACCTTTAACAAAATGACAGACTCAGGAATGACGCCAAGGGTGCCGAGGGTAGCACAGTCATCATTTAAAATCTTCCCGTCGATGGACAGATTCTGGTCAAAAGGAGCCACTGAAAATGCATGCATGATCTGTGCCGAGAAAACAAACGACCGTGTGAGCCAAAAGGTATTGCAGTTTGTAGTCAGCCCACTTGCTATGTTCCTACTGAGGCCAATCCCAATGTATCTGGAACACCCCTAAGAGGCTGGATAGAGAATTAAGACATAATTATACCCACAAATTCTCTGGTTCTGTACCCGATCATCTCTCCGAGGCTGGGGTGCGGGAGGAATCAAAGCAGCAGGAGGTGGGGCTGGGCTGACGGTTCCTTAGGTTGTGAGGCTTGGCCATCATTGTCACTCCCATCTTGCCCAAACCCCACAGCCTTTTTCTAATCAAATCAAGCCCAAATGCTTTCACAGGGCCACCTTTAAATTAACCAGCAGGTGATTAGGACTTTGCTTTCTTTGGTTTTGATTTCTTCAGCAAGCAGCCTGGATTAATTACATAATTCAACCCCTGGGAAGAAGATACCCTATTCTGCTGTGTATAACGTGCGCCCATGTTTTTTGTCCCAAACTTTTAGGAAAAAAAATTTTTCGTTTTAATTTTTTAATTCAAATTTTATTTGTTTATATTTAGGTTTTTGTTTTTTTATTATAAAGGAATTTTAGCATTTATTTTAACATGATAGAAGAAATTTTATGTAACAAATAATTACAAAACATAAGAACAGATACAACATACAAGAAATTTTTATGTATAAAATTTTTGTATATATATTTTTTAAAATTATCATATTCCAGGCTATTATTTTGCATATAGATATCATACTGATTTCTAGACTTACACTTTTAACTCGTAAACATAAATAAAATAAATAAAAAGTTATACAGATATGGAATTAGCACTACTCATGCATATGCACATCCTTATTTTCCCCTCACAAATTTGGGCAAAAAAGTATGCATTATACACGGCAAAATATGGTATTCATATCAAGTCCTACCTCTAGGAACCAATATGAATTTCTTTATATTTTTTTTGGTTGGTTCCCTGAGCGGGGATCAAACCCAGGCCATGGCAGTGAGAGCGCCGAAGCCTAGCCACACCACCAGGGAACCCCCAAAATATGAATTTCTTAAGCGTAGGGACTATGTACCCCACCAGTTCTAGCCAAGTGTTAAAAATTAAATACATTCAGAAAGATAATTAGACATAATACAACATTTTTTGAAATTCAGAAAAAATTTTATTTTTATTAATTCCCAGTAGTAATTGCCAGGGGATGGGGTGAGAGGGTGGAGAGGGACTGGGCTCAGAGAGGCACATATAGATACCCTTCTGTGATATGTTCTAACTCTTAACTTGGATGTGAGTTCCAGAGCATTTATTTTATTATGCTTCATCATAACTTAGTTACACACTCACTGAATGTACTCTACTGCACGTGTCTTTCCTTACACCTAGGTCTGTGATGTTAAAGGAAGACCACCTTACCCTTCTACTCTTTGAATCTGGAAAGACAGAGCAAGCCTAGCGAAGCAGCCCTGAACCAACTATGTGTATAACGGGGCCTGAGACCTGGGAAGGGCGGAACCAGAAAAGTGGTTTTAGTAATGGCACACCGATAAATAAGAATCTCAACCGGACTTCTCAAAAGGACATCAGTCCTGAAAAGCAGGCAGGGGTGGATTAAACAGGGATCTGTGGCGACAGTGCATGACATCAGCAATGATGTGCCTATGTCTGATAAGTATTGACAGGACAGTTCTACCACAGCCAGCCCAGCACACAGGGCTCAGGCAGAGGCAACCAGCCCCAGGCATTCAATGGAAACCCATGAAGAAGAAAGCAGTTATAGTAGATGTGTCTGATACCAACTTGCTGTGGACAGTATCACAGCTACTTGACTGTAGGAACATTTGCTCACATACCCTAAATGTTAAGGGTCTCTGCATCACCCTATGAGACTGATCGAAATGCAACACCTCCAGACGAGGCATGTCCAACCCACAGCCCAGGACAACTCTGGATGCAGCCCAACACAAATTCTTAAAACATTATGAGATTTTTTTGCAACCCTTTTCCCAGCTGATCAGCTATCATTAGTATTAGTGTCTTTTATGTGTGGCCCAAGACAATTCTTCCAGTGTGGCCCAGGAAAGCCAAAAGGTTGGACACCCGTACCACCAGCAATGGGCTGACACTCACTTTATTTTCAGCACACAAACAATGATATTTAAATTCATTCAGCAACTAATGAAACATTTATCAAGCTACCATGGGTCGAATACTGTGATAGGTGCAAGAAATACAGAAGTAACTGATCCATCCAGGAGGGGTTCACAGGAGTGAGTGCAAAACAATGTGAAGATGGTGGTAGAGGGTACGTGTAGGGTCTCGGGGAGCACAGAGAAAGGAACTGTCAGCTCTACCACTGGAGGCCAAGACAGACTTTGTACACAGGTGCTATGAAAAATGACCAAGTGTTTACTAGTGAGGAGAAAACGATATTTCAGAATGAAGGAATAGGCCAATCTAAGGCTTGCAGGCCTCTGGTACAACAGTTCATAAACCATGAAGTGCTGGGAAAATGCTTTAGTATGATTAACATTATCTAGGTCTGTTTAACAAATGGGTGCAGCACTCCTGACTTATGGGGCAAAACAGAACAATGAAAACCCCTCTTCCTAGAGGTGAGTGGCTCCATGCTGCTGCTAGCGTGTGCGCAGGTGTGTCTGCGATAAGGAAATGCAGGGGCAATGGCCTCAGCTGCCAGCCATTTAACTTCTGGGCCAAACTGTCCTCCTTTCTGAGACAGGCAATACCACTCAATCAAAGCCTATCTTTGGGAAAATAAAATAATACAATTAAACACTGAGAATCCTCTGAGGAAGGAGATGAATACATTGTACATCATTTACTTTGTGCCATCATCAGTAGATGAATTAATAATTATACAAAACAAGGTTCTTCAAGTTTTTAAGCAATGTTAACTGGGTATGCCTAGAATACAACACTGACCATTTCACAAAGCTTGTCATCCTAGTAACTTGAAACTGTAGTATCCCCTAGAGGAAACACTCCATCAAATATAAACACACTACAAGTTTTTAAAAAAAATCACCCACCACCAGGAACTGAGGATCACACGCATGCCCACCACAAACACCAATGCTGTCCAGGCTGCCAGGCAAAAAGGTCACATCTAGTTGAAGCTTTCAAAGTTACCACCACTGAGCAGTGAGGGGAAATTACATCTCACTGCCCTTTCTTTTGACTGTTTGGATCACAGCGGTCCTTGAAGCAGGGGGGAGATGAGAAGAAGAAGAATGCGAAAGAACCGTCAGAGAAGAGCGCGTGTGGGGGTTTCACTTCACAGCTGCTGCCTTCTAACAACTCATTTGTGCAGGTAACACGCTCCTAGATAGAGGTTATTTCTGCCGACTTTTTGATTTCTTCTTCAAAAATGATAGTCCATAATAAAAGCAGTAAAGGCTTTTCAAATGCCTTTATCCACAGGGGCTCTTTTTGTAATTTAAAGGTTCTGAATGTTCGAGGTTTACCACTGACAGGCACAAAGCCGGTGACAGAAACAAGCTTTCTCAGATGTAAAAGGTACAATAACAGAGAAAAGATATTATGCCAGCACGTTTATTTTCAGAGCCGTGGGTTCAACCGAGGAAAATACTGTTCCCAGGACAATCTGGAACATATAACACCCTCAAAGGAAGCCTGTACTTTTGCCTCAATTACGATGATAAATATCAGCAGCAAGAAAAAATGCATAACCAGTTAACTATGCCACATGAAAGTAGCAAAGAAGGAAATCTGGTCAACTTTTTGGATATATATCAGTGACTGAAACAGATTAGGGGCCAGATTTTTTTCATGGACATCTTGAATTTATCAGTCCTCTCTGCCTGGGTTTTGAACTATACCGTTGGTATGCTCATTTATAGTACTTCAGTACTGATACCAAGAAATAACACTATCAATCATGAAGCATTTTCATAATGCCTACACTGCATTCACTGAATTGATTTGCAAAGCAATGCATGCTTTTCAGGGGTTGAAGAGGGAATGACCCAAAATGGATGTTTAAAAAACAATTTGGAAAACACCACTCTATACAGAGAAAGGAAGGTAACTTCAAAAATTCTACCAAATAGACAGCTGACACCAAACACATTGTGATAAAAAGAGTTTCTGATTCATCCAAGTAAAGAAACAATTAAGTAGCTGCCTTTTATCTCCACTTAAATTTCACAGAAGATCCTGGTTAATCCTGGTTCAAACACCTAGTAAGTGGTCAAAGAAAAACACATAGCACAAGAAAGTGAGAGAACAATTATCCTGGAACAACCGTGACATGTTCACAAATTGGTGCTCAGTGTTTCTCAGGGGTAAGTTATTCAGAACTTGCTCAAGTTTTCAGAATCCAAAAAATACTTTTATGTTCATAGAAAGATTCTTGGCTGTTCTGAAAACTTCACGTCTTTTTAAAGAAAGTTATTTCAATTTGGGGGCCCTGCAGGCATTCTTCTGAAATCAACAAAGCGCTCTCTAATGGCGTAATACTATGAGTAGTAGATAGAGGTCCACACTGGAAAACACAAAGAAAAACAAAGAAAAAACACCACCACACAGTTACATAAACAAACATCAGTGGAAAGCAGGAATTCATGAACTTAAACAAATGTTACGTTGTCCTCACCTGAATTTTCAAATCCTTTAATGTTTGACTGGCAGAAACAAGAAGTGCTTTCTCACCACGAACTTTTCTATGTCGCATACTTCGCCGAATAACTTGCTTTTGATAGACAATATAGTTTTGATGGGATATCTTTTGCCTCTTTGTTCCTCCATTGCTCTATAATAAAAATCCGAAACAAAGAAAAGCACTGAAATTATCCACAGTGTTCATTATCCAATAAAGTTCATGAGGAAAGCAAAAGCAATCTACTTATTGGTCCCTTAACCATTTGAAATTCAATGTCAAAAATGAGTAGAAATTCATCAGAGGTTTGTAGCAGGCTTACATAAAATTGAAAGAAGAAGAGAATAAATAAGATATAGATATACCTGTAATTGCATGTAAAGTCCAAGATTTTAAAAATATATATATTATTACATGAAAATGACATTTAGAAGCAAAATAAATCCGACCTTAAATCACATTACATGTTTAATTCATAATTCTAATTTGTTTGTATTGTAAACATTTTCCTCTTTTTGAGAATGACACGAAAGTATAGACTACTCAGAACTTTAAAATGAAAGATAGTACCTTATAATCAAGACATTAAACTTAGTTTATCTGAAAACAGGATGAGACATTGTGACTCTTGACATGATCACAATATATGTAACTTCGTCTATGAAATATTCTTACAAAAACTGTTGAACCTGAATCTAATAATTTAGACCCAACTTTCACTTTACAGAAAATATAGGGAATAGAGAAATAAGGTAAAATCAGTAACATAAGGAGGTAAGCAGCTGAATCCAGAATGTGGGACAATCTATAAGAAATTGAACTAGGGAGTTCCCTGGTGGTGTAGTGACTTAAGGCTTCGGCGCTGACGCTGTCAACGCTGCGGCCTGGGTTCGATTCCCAGCCAGGGAACTACCCACATACAAAAAAAAAAAAAAAAAAAAAAAAAAGAAGAAGAAGAAAAGAAAAAAAGAAATTGAACTAGACTCTAGTTAGTCAAGAGGGAAAAAACGCAGCTTGGCAGGGGTAGGTAGGATCACTGTTCTAGAATAACAATGGTCTAAAACAGCGGTTCTCAACCTGTGGGCCGTGACCCGTTTGGGGGTCAAACGACCCTTTCACAGGGGTCACCTAAGACCATCGGAAAACACATAATGTACTTATATGCAGACCAGTCATACATGTGTAGAGAGCAGCTACCAATAATTTTATGGCTGGGGGTCACCACAACATGAGGAACTGTATTAAAGGGTCGCAGCATTAGAAAGGTTGAGAACCACTGGACTCTAAAGTGATCCAAAACAATGTATACCTGATTGCATGCTGGTTTGAGGGGAAAATACGATTTAAGACATACAAGGGCTGTCCGGAAAGTATCCAGCTGCAAACCCTTCTCGTTATATTGACAATGGCTGGATTTATTCTGGACAGGCCTCTTTTGGGATAGCTGTAGAAACCTGAGTATGGTTAATAGGACACAGTCTGTACTTATATGCTGGTTTAAGTATTTAGAGGTAAAATGTCATGATGAACACGATTTTCTTAAAGATAATTTAGCAAGATAGTACAGGAATACAGATGAGTACATAATACAAGGTCAGACAATTACATCCTACAAAAAGTGCTACATACCTCATTGCTGAGTATCACTATGTTCACCTTTGAAGTACTCCCCTTGGAAAGCTATGCACCGATGCTAGGGCCTTGTCCACCTTCAGAGCAATTTTGTAGCTCTTTCTTTGTAACTCTTTTTCTGGAATGGCCCAGAGCTGTCATCTCCCCCAAATCTCACAATTAGGTTTGTGAACTTGCTACTTTGTGCTTAGGTTGGCAGCAGCACTGTACAAACAACTCGGTAAGGTGTCATAACCTTGGCAAGGTATAATCAAAGCTCTGATGGACATTCCAGAAAAGGAGTTCCAAAATTGCTTGAAAGGTGGACTAGGCGCTGGTGTTGGTGCATAGCTTCCCAAGGGGATTACTTCAAAGGTAACCATATTGATACTCAGCAATGAGGTTCATAGCACTTTTTCTAGGATGAGTTCGTGAAATTAATTGTCCAACCTCGTACATATCATACTAGGCTTCAGAAAAAATAATGGACAAGAAATAAAAGTCTTTCTACAATACCCCTATGCATGCCTCATCAAGAGGTTAACAAAGAATCAAGATCCTTTTGCTAACAAGGCCAGGGAATGAAAGATTTCTTAAAGAACACTTTTTGGAAGTTCCCTGGTGGTGTAGTGCCTTAATGCTTCGGCGCTGTCAACACTGCAGTCTGGGTTCGATTCCCAGCCAGGGAACTACCCACATAAATAAATAAATAAGAACCCTTTTCCCTGGTTTAATTAAAATCTGAATGAGAAAACTCCAAGGCACTGGTTCTGGTTTCCCTAGTTGCCCGAGTGTCAGCTGTGCATGAAGACAGTGGTTTAGGGGTCATTATGGACACAGATGCCACATAATCATTACCATCAGAGCTCCAGAGATTTACAAAGCAGAAGAGGATCAGAACACAACCACAGAAGAGTATATTTAGGGTGAGGTCCACTGGCTAGGCAGTGCACAAAGCTACATTCAGCTCTAGAGCTGAATCTAAAGATACATAGGTGATTCTAACACTCTAAGAAAAAGTTCAGTGAACATGGGAGTTCAAAAAAAAAAAATCACTGAGCAACTATGGTATACACCTGAAACTGACATAATGTTGTATGCTAGCTTTTTAAAAAATAAAACTCTTACACACGCACCCCAAATTTGACAAAACATTTTTCTCAATCTCCACTGTTAAAAAGGTGAAACTGGACCTAAATTCCACAATTAGAAACACAAGAAAAAATATCTATAACAACCTATAATTTTATTAGAAATATAAAACATGACCAAATAACAAAGCCCTAAGCATTAAGCAAGATACATTTTAATGACTTAGATTTTAAATGGGTCCAGAAGCTTTTCCCAGAATTATTTTTTCAAAAAAAATCCAAAGAATTTAAATCCAACTTATCTGACAAAAACCAGCTCACTGGTTTTAGAAGCCTTTCAATTACCTAAGTGATATCCAATACTGGGTGCATTATTAACCTAAATTGTAGATAAGGTCAAAGTCAAAGGAAGTGGGTTGATCTAGCTTAGAGAAAAGAGGAAAGGGGATTTGTTCATCTCCATTAAGGACAAACAGAAATGCATCATTTTCTATTATAGGGATTTAAAACAGCAATTACAGAAGCTATCTACCTATGTACTGAGATACTCCAACATACAGCTAGCTAACCCTTGAACACTAGTTTGAACAGTGTGGGTCCATTTAAACGTTGATTTTTTTCTCCAATAAATACAGTAAATGTATTTTCTCTTATGATTTTAATAACTATTTCATTTTCTCAACCTTACTTTGGTGTAAGAATATATAATACACATAACATACAAAATGCGTATATGTTAATTGACTGTTTATGTTATTGGTAAGGCTTTCAGTCAGTAGTAGGCTATTAGTAAAGTTTTGGGGGAACCAAAAGTTATGAGGGCTGTCTGGAAAGTATTCAGCCATGTAATATGAAAAATAGAGGCATTTATGGCTGGATTTTTTCCAGACAGCCCTGGTACACATGGATTTTCAATTAAATGGGGGGGGGGGGGTCCTAACCCCAGCGTTATTCAAAGGTCAACTGAATTACAAAGAGGATGACATTCTGAAAAGGCTTGACATTCTGGGATCCTACTCTTTTCTAAAGAATAAGGGTTACACTTGAGATTCTTTTGTGGGACAAGAACTATTTAAAACATTCTATAGTATTACAACATCCAAACAAGAAGAAGACAGAAGAAAATTATAAAGTATAAAAAGTAATTACAGCATAAGAACCCATGTTTCCCAATGTTCTCTATCATATTTGTAAATGAGAAATCTGTTGTCATCCACAACTGAGGAGTTTAATTCTACATCCACTTTTAAAAATTGCTGTGGTTATGACCATAATGAATAAAACTACATATTTAAGAGTTAGCTTCCCCAAAATCTAAATCACTTGAAAATACAAAGAGTTTTCTAATTACCTCTTAGGCTGAAAAGCAAAGCTTGAAATAACAGAAACTAAAGACAGTAAGAACATACATATCAAACTTTACAAACTAATTTATAAGTTTACCAAAAGAATAGGAAATGAGTTGGTAATAGGAGGTAATAAGGAAATTGAAGACAGTGAGATTCCCAACTGATTAATAAACCATATTCCCAAGAGATAATAGTTAAATCAATATGGTACCACTATAGGTAAAGGAAAGGAAAGAGAATGAAGCCCTAAATCAGGATGGGTATATATGTGTACACACACACAGGCACACACAGACACTCTTTCAACATAACAACTAAGAAAGCAGACTAGTTTTTAGATCTGTAACTTGGATTGAATAATGAGATGGGACATGAAAAAGTTGACAATAGGTTAGAAGGCAGAAGGATAAGTTTGCAAAATCCTATCAAGAGATATTATTTGACTCAGTAATCTCAAAAACCATCCCAAGGAGAAGGCATATATTTACATAAATTTTGATCAGGGCATTATTTATTATACGAAAATATTCCCTCAAAACGAAACATCTACATTCCTATACAATGTATAGGTTTGATTAGCACTGAAGCAAAGGAGACCCCCACCCCAAAAGCTGACCAACTGAAATACAAATTTGTTGGGACAACTTTAACAAAAGAGTGGCTGATCGCCATCAGCAGGGTGGTGCACAAAGTGGATGATTTTGTTCTTTCACAGGTGTTTTAAAGTTAATATTTTATGAGATCAGACAAACCATGGAAAACAAATGCTGACATATCTCTATGCCACCTGGGAAACTACAAGTAACATTTACCCCAGGGAAACGAAGATCCAAGTCAAGGGGGCTTTTCAGACTTTCTTAATCAATGTGAAAATGTAGTAACAGCATTAGTGTATACAGACAGGCCAAGAAGCCCAGATATCTCTGCTCTGTAACAGACATAGCAGATGGCCATTATAACACCTTTATTCCTTCTGGGAGAATCCTAACCATAAACTTAAGCATACTGTATTTTAGCAGTAAAGAAAGAGAATAAATGTCTTATTTGTTAAAACCAAACTCTAGTTCGAGTAGGAATTCCATGAATTTAAAGTATCCATATATTCTAGAATACAGTGGTTGGACTTTTTGAGGAGTTGAAACTTATCTACACCATACATCAATCATATTCCCACATTATGACAATTTTCTCCACTATCACTATGAATATGCAGAACATAATCAAGCAACCAAATAGGGGAGGAAAGAAGAAAATCGTAACAGAATACCAAGAAAATCAGCAACTTTAATAGAATTTTAAATGAAAAATTAAAGACTAATGTTGATCTGTTCATCTAACACCTTAGAGACCCAAAATCTCATCTATAAACTCCATTAGTAAGCTATTGTTTTATTTACAATGAGAGAATGAGTTAAATAACTTTTTCATATTCAAAGATTTCATGATTAAGCAACAAACCACAAGGGTATTATTTTAGTCTTCTTTTGAAGCTGAAATTTTAATTGTTACAGCTGTATTTCAACCTTTCTTGCTTAACAGCAAGAAACACAGTAATTCTGGAATGAAGTAAGGCCGCGGCTTTTCACGAGCAATCAGAACAGTTATCGTGTGCCACCAGGAAGGGAGCTGAGAACCAACATCCCACAGAGGGCATGGAGAGAAGTCGGGGGCACGAAGTGACTGCTCTTCCTGCACTGAATTTATGACAATGAAAAGCAGCTTCGACACATACTTGATTAAAATCTGGATCTTTTTCTCCATCTGGTTTAGCTTCTTCCTTATCTTCCTCTGTCTCGGAACTACTCACATTCAGCTCAGGAGCAGAGTCCTTCATCACCTGAATGAGCCAGGAGAGCAAAGAGAGAAGTAGGTCAGACCCTAGGAAGACAAGTTATGGAGGGTGTGGGGGCTCTGATTGGCCACCGTTATCAATGGTGGGATAACAGATCAAACAGAGGATCAAGACTCAGGGGCTCTCTGTCTTCTGTGTTCTTTTAACACATTAGTTTCTATCCTATGACTTATTTTTATATTTAAGACAGTCACCATAAATGTGAGCGATCTCTACAGAACAGTTACTATTATCGGGGCTTTGACAATGATGTTATTTTGCAGAAGTTCAAAACTGCTCTACATCTTCCCTGGTATACTGATTGTCAGGTCTTTCAAGTTCTCAAGCCATTCAAACAGCAAGAGTCACAATGCTCCTTAAGAATGAGAAGATGAAGGATGAAAACAAAGTGCTCTTTTATACTGTGAAATACTATTATTAACCTCAAATACTAAAATTTTAGCTAAAGTGGAGACTATTTTATAGTTGATACCAATATATACATGCTCTAATAGGTACAAAAGACTTAAGAACATTTCAAGGGGAAAAACTGAGACATTTATGCTCATTAACTTCATTTTCTCATTAGGAAGTGAAGACCTTAGTTTAACTTGTAAAGCAAAACCCTAGACCTTCGGAGCCTAATTTGTAAGTTGCCCTTCTATAATAATGTATTTGGTAACTATCAAATAAAATATATTCTATTTTGTCTTTAATTCCAAAAACCCTGGAATCAAATGAATGAAATGTCCATAGGTCTGGGTCAGGATCTACCTAAGAACCATCAATAATAATAATGATAATAATAATAATAATAATAATAATAATAAATTAAAATAAAATGTTCCTAATCTAATCCATAGCAAGTTTTAATACCCCTGCTCCCAAAGTATACCCCAGTCTGTCTACCTTACCTACCCCGTAGATCAATGTAAGAGGTTCTAAACTGGACTTCCTTTTTCCTGTATGCCTTCACCAATTCCAAACACAATGGCCAGGGTGACCTTTTTAAAGCATTAATCAGATCACACTATGACCTCGCTTGAAACCCCCTAGTGGCTTTTATCTATAATTAGAATAAAATCTCAATCTTCAGTATGATATATAAAATCTAACAGAATCTGATCCCTCATCCTATCACTATCCCTCCTTAGAACTTTACTCTAGACCAGTGCTGTCTATTATGGTATCCAGTGGCCACACGTGGCTATTTAAATTTTAACAAATTAAAAATTCAGACCCTCAGTCACCCTAGCCACAATTCAAGTGCTCCACACTCACATGTGTCTAGTGGTACCAGAGTGTACAGTGTAGATGCAGAAAGTTCTACTGAACAGTGCTGCTCTAGATAGTGATTTGCAATCTATTAAATAACACTGTCACCTCCACCTGTCTCTCACTTTACCCTGCTAAATTTCCTTCAAAACACTCTTCCCTATGTGAAAGCAAATTAATTTATAAATTACAGGTTCATAAATTTATGGTTTTATCCTTGATCTGCCTCACTAGGAACAAATATATATATTTTTTTAATATGGGTAAGTGCTTTTATTTATATATATATATATATATATATATATATATATATATATAATATCAGTTATATATATATATATATAAAAAATATATATATATATATATATATATATTTTTTTTTTAATATGGGTAAGTGCCCTGGTTGGGAATCGAACCCAGGCTGCAGCGTGGACAGCGCTGAAGCCTTAGCCACTACACCACCGGGGAACTCCTGGAGCAAATATTCCTGAGGGGTGATACCTTGTCTGTCTTCTTCACCACTGTACCCCCAGCAGTAAAACCATGCATGCCTAGCATACAGATGACATTCAATAATTTGTGTACCAAGTCAATAATTGACTAACTCCACATATAATCACATAACTATCCATTTTCAAGTCTTATCTAATTTTAATTCTTATGCCAAATAGCTCCAAGGAAATAAAAATGTGATCCTACCCAGTTAGTGAAAATCCAACAGCAAGTCAAACAAAACAAAACAAGCTTGATCATTACTGGTCAAGGTCAAAGAGGGACTGCTACCTTTTTATTGTCAACAACTTTATGAACATAGATGGTGGCTTGAGTGTATTCACGCAGGTCCCTCTGCTGTTGACATAATAAGCCCTCTCGGCATTCTGGACAGAGCTCTAAAAGGAAAGTAAAATAGAAGTGGTTGAGGAGTTACTGCCGAAGAACTGAAGATCTAGAAACATGTATCAAAGTTACCAGTGAGTATTCATTAAACTATTACTCATACTTTATATTATTAATAGTATTGCTATATGAAAATAAGGAAACCCACTTACTATCAATGAAGAAATAATGAGATGATTCTGTGGTAGTTCCCATTTGGGGAGTATGAGTTTGGACTGCCACGTGATCTTTAATTTTAAGTAGAGAATACCACATTGACATACTCTTTCCTTCCCCCCTTAAAATGTCAACTTTCAACTATACAAACCAAGAGCTGTATGAAAACTTACTAGGCAACGCTGTGGCCTGGGTTCAATTCCCAGCCAGGGAACTACCCCCCACCCCCACCCCCCCAAAAAAAAGAAAAAAAAGAAAACTTACTAGGCTCAGAAATATACTGTGTTTCTGAAGGATCTGCATCTTCTGCTTCAGTTCTTGTGATTTTAATTACATGATCCACAACAAAGAGCTTTTGTATCATTTCCCACTCACTGGGCCATATGAGAGCTATACTGTGCAAAAAAACACAACATGCCTTAAGACACGTGGAGATTAACAGGCCTAACACAATCCATTAGTCTCCTAAACCAAACTCATCCAAGCCAGTACTTAAGAAAATCAGAGGGGAAAATACATCACTGTCAGCATGGAACAGTAGTTTTTCTCACACAAAGAATGCGACACCGGCAATAAAACTAAATGGACTTGAGTTACATGAATCAACATGGTTAAATCTCAAAAACCTAAACTGAGAAAAAGAAGTTAGTTGCAAAATAAATATAATATGATGCCATTTATACAAAAAAATAAATGTTTTTAGTATGTAAAACATGACTATGTGTGTATTTTTTTTAAAGAAACACTGAAACTGATGAGCCTCAAATTCAGGAGAGTGTTTTAGAGAGAGGAAGTTAGAGAGAAAAGGGAGACTGGAAGAAAGAGTAAGTACTAAGAGACCTTCCGTTTTTTTGACTTATTTAACTTTTAAACTTGTTGGTGGCACACACTTATTTCTTAAAAAGAAAAAAGAAGAAAAGAGCTGGGAAGAGAACATAGAAAAAATATATATTAACTCTAAGCTTCCATAACTGATATTCAAGTACCGATGCATGAATAATGAACTCCCTATTCATTCCAAAGGAATTTTTATTTGTTTCAATTTTCTTTTCATAGCTATAGGCAAGGCCAAAGGCATTCTACCTTCTCTTATGTAGTTATATTTAAATAGTATTTCAAACAACAAATTGGTGAATGAAGTTCATAAATGAGCCCTTTTGGAAGCATTTGAAAAGAACAGAATTTTGATTTTAAGACCCCACAATTCCACATGACCATTTCAGTGCCATTCTGCCTTCTTCCTCCTCTATTTTATGAAGCCAGTAGCTAAGACAAAGAAACTACAACCAAAACCCTGCTGATTGCATGATTCTGGAAAGAAAGTCCACCTAGAGACACTCTACTGGACACCAGCAGCCCGGAAATAGAAAGCAGGGTTCCAGGCATGAGAAGGAAAAACACATAAAGAGCAAGGTGCCCGTAAGTAGCCTCTTCCCTTTTATGGAGAAGCAGTCTTTCTTTTTTATATTAAAAAAATTATCACTCTAGTATAGCATGTAAAAAGGAAAAAGAATCCCACAATTCAGAAAAGGACTAGATTCTTAAACTATTTGTGTCAGATGAGAAATTTCCTAATCATTAGAAATAAAAAATCATATGAAGAGAAGAAACTCACAGTTTAGAATCTTCTTTGGTCATGGAAGCAAATGTAAACATGAGTCCCCCATGGGGACACAGAAGAGCACTGTTTCCAACTGACGACACGGGACTACATCTTGCAGGTTTCCTACTCAAATGAGACAAGAAGGATACTTCACTATTGCAGGACTAAAAACAAGAGTTTTAGGTAATTATTTTAGAATTAGAGACAGGGTACTGGTAACTAAAAGTGTCTCTTCATTTAACTTAATAGAAAGCTTTCAGCATATGCCAGTAAAAGTAACCAAAAGGTATCACAAACAGAATTCAGGAATTCTTAAAAACACTAAAACCAACCCCCCCAAAAAAGGGAAACAGAAAAATTTTGGATTCTACCTAACAAATTTCCGCCATTCTTCTACAAAGAACTGTGACACAATGTAGAGGACATCTGTATCCTAAAATAGAAAAATCACATAAAAGTATCCATTCACTGCATTCTTAACCTAAATCCTTTAGGAAAAATGTTTTTCCATGCACTGTGGTCTTCTCTTTTAGAGTTTTATGAATAAAATGGAAACAGCCCTTTACCAAGAAATAGCAAGCTAGAGTGAATCCCTTGTTTAGCTAAAACTAAACCAACGAGAATTAAAGCTCTGGATTGTTCTGGAACAGTTCATTGGAGAGTGAGTGTGTGTGTGTGTGTGTGTGTGTGTGTGTTGGGGTGGGGTTTGACAAGATCTTTGAAAAGATAAGATGAATTCATCCTTGCTGGGGATCACAATACCTCTGGCCAGTTACTGAGACATGGTCTGTTTTTGTCCTGGAATAAATTTGGGAGAGAAGTTTTTTGCTCATTTGCAATCATCTTATGTAAGGCTTCGTTTTCCTCTCCTTCTCTTTCTAAAATCTGAAAGAGAATGAAGCAATCAACCATCTCCTGCTGACAGCATAGGGCTTGCCCACTCCCGACGTCCCCATGAGAAGAACAATGTTAATTCTGCAGGGAAGTCAATGCAGGGAGACGGCATGCGATTCTCAGCACAGTGGCTGGCTTTCAGTACCTTGCACTGTGAACAGCATTCTTTGTAACTTGGAAACTCTGGAGCCTTTGGAAAGTACTGTTGCAGTTTGCTCCAAGCCTCTTTAGAAACAAGCCTTCTTTCATTTTCAGATATGCATAACTCCCCTGAGTTAAAAAAAAAAAAATTACATTAAAAATTAAAAAGGTTGAAAAAAGTCAATATATAGCTTCCAATAATCTATTTCTACTTCTTAAATTTAAGAAAAATTTGTAGGCACTGCCTTCCTTCTTTTCCAAAGTGTTGTAATTCTCTTTCCTCAATTTCCAAAGTCTCTTAATTTTTTAATTTTATCTAATTCTAAATGAGCCATTTATGTCCTTAATCTAGGTCTGTGGTTAAAAAATGAGGAGACAAAAACAATTGTTTGAGACTGAAGTCGTGCATTTCCTCTTTTTCTTCCTGCCAGAGAAAGGGGCCTCCAGGGATCCTGTTGTCTCCTAGGCAGGGGCTGTTTAACAGCATTTCATCTCCAACCACATGCAAATGTCACAATTTCCTGCAGACTTTATTTTCTCCCATTTGATTGTGGTACTCCACTGAACCCACCCTGAGTTAAAACGGTATTTTCAAGGTGGTGTCCAACCTCTCAGGTCCATTCCCTTAGTAACTCAAAGTAACAAAGCAATCTACTGTACAACTGGAAAATCATCTCCAGACAAGATCCAACTGGTTTGCTACTGCCATCACCTCAATCCCTGTGGGTCTTTACAAATCCCCAAAGAGAAGACTTCTACTAGTCACCTGTACCCTTTCTCTTCTCAGGTCACAGGGACACCCAGATGGCAACCACCTGCAACCTCAGCAGACATCTTCGGTTTACTGTTTACACACCTACATCGAGCTTTGCAGGGCCTTTCTCCCCACTCTACTTCTCAATCCATTTGTGGTTCCAGGTTTCACTGTTTCAGCAGTTCCCAACTGATAAAGCGGTAAACTGCACTTACGTGCCTACATGGGTCATTGCCCAGAAAACCATCTTTAAGTTCCCAAAGCCATGTGTTGATTTCTACCCACACTGGTCAGGTACCTTCCCATTTATTACAAGTAATAAATCCAGGGGCTTTCTAAATACAGTATCATCAACTTTTGCTTTATGTGCTTTTACCTAATGAACAAGCTGAGAACGAGAGAAATTAATATACCTGGAGTCACCACAGCTGGTGAATAATGAAGCTGGGATATGAACCCAGGTTTGTCTCATCCAAACCCCATAATTTCTAATACCTCAAAATCTATCTTCTTAACTTCTGTCCTCCCCCTCTTATTGAGCTTTGAATAATCCCAAGAAAAGATTACTGTTTTAATGAACTTACTACCAGAAAAAAATAAAACTTAACTTTCTGAGTAGGCTCTTAACTTAAATTTGAGGCTATCAAAAATTATTCCAACATATTTCTCCCCAGACACAATCAGGAAATTTTTAAAAAACTGATTAATTCAATTATCAAACCCTAATATAATACATCTTTATGGTGAAATATAATGCAGCCATAAAAAGAAGATTAAGGTACATTTCCATAACCTGATTTTTTCTAAATAATTCTTAGACAATTAAAAATTTAAAGTGGTTTCCTTTGTTCTTAAAACCAACCAAACAAACAAAGCACTCCTCCTCTGTATGTAAGTGGTATAACCCAATCTGGTTACAAAAAGGAGGAAAAAATGAAGGAAAGCAATAATACAAACACACACAGATTTCAAGAGGATTCCACAGCCATTATGGATGCACTGCCTGTGTACTGAACAGCTTTGATGTTGCCTGTGTATTACTCATGTGACTATTTAAAAAAACCCCAAATGTATTTCTGAAATCAGAGAAATATTTTAGTAAGCCATTTTACTATAGTCTAACTGGTACTAACTACAAAGTCCTCCACTCTAACTTCTTAGCCATATTTCTAAATTTAGCTTTACATCATTTTAATACCATGATTTAATACGTACGAATACTGTTTATGACCTCACAATAATTAACTTTTACTTAAGACATGAGTTTTTAGGAATTAGATTTGCATCTTGCATTGCTTCTTAAAATCTGAAAAGGGAAAACCAATCAACTTAATCATCCTGTGAGCAATACCCCAAGAGATTTAATTCATCAAACATAACTGGATAATCTACTCCCCAAAGAGTCTTCTGGTATAAAAATAGAAATCTGGTTAACAATGAGCTTAGATCCTGGATAAATACCCTCTCCTCCTCAAAATCTAGTTCAAACTATAGTAAGTTGGGCCACAGAACATCAGAAGAATGTGTAACAAAACAAAACACTGCCCATCTGCTAAGCAAATGAGGTGTAATAAAGTTATAAAAAGTTTACCCAGCTAAATGAATATAAAGTGAAATGGCTACAAAAGCTCAGTGCATATGTGGTATCTGCAATAAATGCCAAACCCTGTGGTAATAGTAAATCTTCTAACAGAATATAATCCAGTAATTACATCACATAAAATCTGTAGTATGTTAAATATACACAAGGTTTTAGAAATACAGGGGATTGTTATAAATAGGAAAATTAAGAAAGGACTTGCAGATAAAAACGATGTTTTAAAACTGCATTTACTTTCAGTTGCCTCTTGCAACACCATTAAACCACAGTAAAGGGATTTTTTAAAAAGATATAAAATCATAATGATGGCTACAAAGAACAGGGAGGGAACAATGGCAACAAGAATTCTAGAAGCTTAAAAGCAGATGGACGAGACACATGAAAAATAAACTCTAAATTGGCAAAAGTTAAGAAGTAATCAGATTTACTATACTGCAGAACTACTACCGCAGACCCAGAAACTGGAGGCACAGGAAGTATGGTTTAAGAGAGAGGAACGAATTAAAAGTCTATTTAAGAGGCAGTTAAATTTTTGAGTCCCCCTCCTCTATATAAAAATAACTGCCTCCTCCACCCAAAGAGACCATAAGCTTCTCTGACGACATAAAACCTAAGGCCAGTGTACCAGGGGACACAAAATACAGAAAAGACGAGATGAGCTGGGGATGGGTTAAATAAACTCTTCCACACAGAACGCAGAGACTCCCAAGCCCTCCTCTTTCAGCTCCCCAACAACAGCCATGTCTGCACTTCCAGGCAGGAGAATGGGAGATGTCTATGGAAAAATCTGAAGAGTGCAAGAGCACACACTGACATAGGGAATTCCCTAGTGAACAGCTCAGCCAGACCACCTCAACTGCAAAGCACAGTCACCAGACTTCCGACATGCACACAGCCAGCACAGAGCACTGGGCATCAGGCGGGGCCTGCACCAGGGCAGGTCAGTAAGAGATGTCACTGAATACTGGGGACAAAGACCTTACAAGGTGCCAGAAATAGAAGGATAAAAAATTACCTAAGAATAGCAGTTCTGGACAAATGGTACAATGAAAGAACGCAAATCCTTCAAATTTTCGAAGAGAAATAATTTCAGTTATATGCCTAAGCAAAACTATCCATTAAATGTGGTGACCTTGAACAAATGACTCTCACCTCTCTGTGCCTCAGTTTACTTACTCATCAGTACAGTGGATATGAGAGTAATAATGACCTCTCAGGTTTGTTACATAAATGAGTTAATACTTACACACTTAGAAAACACCCTGGGCGTGTGTGTGTTTGTGTGTGCATTCAGTAAATGTCCATTATCATCTTACTACTATTAATACTTTAGTACCACCACCACCATTACTATATTTAGGGAAGTTTCAGTATACACCTAATAAGTGAAGTGGGTTTCTAAGTCCAGTATCTTGCACCTGAAAAACCTGACCTCATAGATATGGTACACTGACAGGTGATGTCCACAAAAACAACAGTTGAGAATTATCCATTTGAAATTTGGGTAACAAAGAATGGCACCAAAATGCAACCAAGTTGCAGAGATCTAAAAGATCTAAAGATCTAAAAAAGAGCTCTTGTGTAAGACTTCGACTGAGGAGTACAGCTCGCGTCCTTAAGTCACATCCAGCTTTGTCACGCTCTCTAATCAAAGCTGTATCACTGACATGACAAGATGAGACAAGAAGTGGGAAGACAGAGCAAAAGTCACTGAGCTAAGGACTAAGATGACAGTATGAGTTCTGGCATTGTTTCAACCAGTGGGGCAGCAACAAGCATGAAACTTGATATTTAGAGTCCTCAAATCTCAAAATGGAAGTACTTATTCTACGTCCACATCTATGCATGAGGATTAAATGAAAGAGCTGATGTGAAAGGATTATGAGAAAAACTAATCTGCTTTTGGCCGTTAGCTTCACCTTCCTCTATTTACTTCCCCAGGAAGTCATGTCTTCTCCCACATTTGTGCTCCTACTATGCACTTACCTAGTGTTAAGGGGACAAAGTGGGAGGTAGGTGATAAAATGGAAAGGACAGATGCACTTGGGATTCAGAGAGACCCAGATCTACATCCCAGGATGACTCCTCCCTGACTTCCTAGTTGTGTGGCTAGTAAATGAGAATGCCACTCAGCTAGTAAGCTAAAGTACAGTGAGACAATGTCCAAAGAGATCAGCATGCAAGTACTGCCTAAGTGATAATTATCACCACCAGTGTCATCAAGGGCCCTTGAAACAGAAGTGTTAGCATGCACAAGGGTAAGTGTGAGATATCATGTACTGGTTCATAACCAACCAATGAAGTAAGAACTAAGATTAGGAAATTTTTGGGACCAACAAGAATTCTGAGCAGTGGTGATACATTAGCACACAACAAGAAACACACAGACGTGGGTTAACAGTGTTAACTGCTGTCATTCCCAATTCTCTGGGTCCAATTTTTCCCAGGGCAGAGTTTTTTAAAGGGGAGGAGGAGGGGGACTTACACAGAAGAAGGCTCTGAGAAGCAGATACCTGCTTGGCTTTTAGGGTGCTCACAGAATGGAAAAGTCGTGTCTCACAAATGAATCCCTTGCAAAAAGTTACTTTTTAGCAGTGAGCACTGACTAAGACCAAATAAGAAATACAGAAACAAATACAAAGATTTGGAATTTTTTTTTTTTTTTTTTAAATGTGGGTAGTTCCCTGGCTGGGAATCGAACCCAGGCCGCAACGTTGAGAGCGCCAAAGCCTAGCCCGAAGCCTAGCCACTACCTGGAAATTATTAGGAGTACTTAGTACACAGTTGGTCAATAAATGGCTAAGAAACTAAACCAGAAATAACCCTAATAATAAGACATATATGAACACTGCTCTCAAACTATTCGAACTACACAAAGACAGTCATGGGAAATAACTAAAATTCTTCCCTTCAATTCAGAAAGCCCATCAATGTGAAAAGGGACTGAAAGTTTCTTCTCTAAATATGGAGAAATCCTATTTTATACCAATTTAATTTTATTTTTTTTGCAAGGCGAGAAGAAAAGGTATGAGAGAATTGAAATGAAATCAGATAGTAGAAACTAACAGATAAAAAGGGTATGAGAAAAGAAACATCAGAAACAAGTACAGTTTAGAAAACCAGTTACTCCACCATGGCTGCCATATGAGGGCCTGATCCCTAAGAGAAAGTGAGAAACATTTAACAAAGTATTTACGATTTGCTCAAGTCTGACTCACAACATAAGATTTATGCTTCTAGGCTTACCGTGGAGACACAGAATGTCTTCATTAAAATTTAATTCCTCCTCTTCTTCTTTTCTTTCTTCCTTTGATTCATCTAATCAAAAGAAATACAGATAATAACTGCTCCGCTGTTATAAAGTTCAAAGTAGCAGAGATACTACTGTGCACAATTTTGAACAAAGAAAACTTTAAAATTAAACCCAGTGATCCCTACACAGTTCTGCTAAGTGTTATATTTCTTTACCTTAAAAGGAAAGAAGAATGTCTGAATGGCAGTCTTACTTTTTAAAGATTTTGGTTATGTAAGAAAATGTGCCTCTTTTCAAATTGAAAAATAATTTACATATCCTTCTATTAATTCTAGTCAAGGTATTCAGAATACTGTGTCATAAATCCAGTTAGTCATCTACATGTCATGTCATTCTCACTTACCCGTTCTTTCAGGGGCTGAACAGAAAGGGTACTGAAATAAGGTTTTCACCTTTAATGTCAAACACATATAATAAGAATTCTGCTTTTCCTGTTACCATTTTTCTTCCACTATCTGCTTTACCTATTGTCTACACTGTATCGCTGTCAATTTGTAGTTGTGTGTACAGAAAACAGGATCAAATAAAAGTGGTCGTTAAGTATCAGCAGATCAGAATTACCTTATCCATGGGTTTTCCAGGTTAAGTACAAATGTATTTTTAACACACAATATACTATAAAGACCATTTACTAAAAACATTAAAAAGTTCAAGTAGAGAAATGGGCATAGGAAAAACACAACCACACAATTCTCTGTGGTTTCTTGTCACACACACCTAAATACAAATAACTTCTCAAATGTATGACGATGGTCAACCTCAATGATAATTTGGAAGATGTTAAGCCTTGACCCTGCTAAGTCATTTTTCCTATACCAGACAGATAAAAACACTGATGTGACTGATGTGCTCTTCATGGTGACAAAAGCATGCAGAAACAAGCCCTCAAAATACTCTCTGGAGGAAATTTACCACTATGCGTCAGCATATGGCAATTATATATGGGTATAATTATCAGATCCAACAATTTCTATGAATTTATTTAAACTCTTCAAATTCAAAGATGTTAAATAGCACAACTTAAAATTAATAGTGGCTCTGGCATTTCTCCTTTCTCGGAAAGTAAGGTAGTGATATGAGAAGATCCACACCAAGTAAAATTAAATGAGAACATGCTTTAATGCAGAAATACAAAGCATTTCAGTAAAATGGTTAAGACTATTAAAATGATAAAAAAGGTGTATTTAAATACTAATATTTGGAGATAAGAAAATTAAGTGACTGAGCCATAAGATGAAATACTGCCATTTGCCACAACATGGAAGGACCTTGAGATCACCATGCTAAGAAAATTAAGTCAGACAGGAAAACATGGGATATAAAACTGAAAAACACAAAGAAACAAAAACTCATGGACACAATCAATAGTTTAGCAGTCACTGAGGGTAAGGAGGGAGGGGTGGGGGAGCAGGGAGGGGACATCAAATATTATAGTGATGGAAGAAGAATGACTCTGGGTGGTGAGCACAAAGTGCAACACCTGACGATGTACTGTAGAATTGTACATTTGGAATCTACATAAATTTTACTAGCCAATGTCACACCAATAAATTTAGTAATAGGAAAAAAGAAAATTAAATGAAATAATTGCTAATGGATCACGATACCTCTGAATTAGTAAAGTGATCAAACCATTAGTTTCCATTTTAAATCTAAAAAGTTTCTATGCCTTAATTTCCCTTGGTACCTTAAAAAACACTATTATAAAATTAAACTTAGCAGTTGACTTAACACTAATATAATTTCCTATTTGAAAGCACAGCTTCAGACAACTCAGGAACCTCAGAAAACTTTATACAATGAGATTTTCAGCAAAATTTTTACCTTTCTTAAAAATTTTAGTCTGAAGTAGAATTAAAATTAATTATGCATAGGATTAACTAGAGCGACCATGCCAAAGCACACCAGGTGATAAAGAATTCCTTGCTCAATATCAATGGCTTCAAAATCCTTTCTTTATTTGTTCTAACACATTCTTGAGAGCTTTAGGATTACTATTAAAGATTGTTTTTAAAATTACATGAATGAGAATAAACCAATTTTATGGAAAGTGAACATTTACAATTCCGTCACTTTACTCACAACCATCGGCACACAGTTTTTACACGCTACCTTTATTCAAGGTGTTGCCATTCATTTTTCCATTGCTTTGGTCTGCATCACCCACTTGCTCATCTAGCTGTTCAAGGGCTAGCTGGCGCCAACAGCGCAAGGAGGACTTTCCCACCCAAAATCCATCGCTGCTGAGGAACAGAGAGAAAGTGAATGCAAGACAGTGGCGTCTCCTAAGGTCCTCCCTCCCCTTCTTCCCTGTAAAGCCCACAACTAAAACGCATGACAAACACTCAACATCTGCTGCCGTGTGCCTAACTTCTTCAACCCCCTTCCTCATCTTGGCCATTTTTATTCTTCACGACTGAAGTACAGGTTATCTCATATTTTGTTTCCATCCTCAATCTTACCATTTACATTCACTCCAATCGTGCCAATCAACTGTCTGCTTTCTTTCACTTGCTTACTATTTACAAATGCATACAGCTGTGCCTTTACGTATACAAAGGACACTTAGATACACAGGGCTGTCCAGAACCTACCCAGCCATGTAATATGAAAAGAGACATTTATGGCTGGAGTTTTTCCGGACAGCCCTCGTGTACATCTGTGTCTGCGTACCCGGCCTTGGTTTGGTCAGGCCTGAAACCCACATCCCTGCTTCTACCCTTCCAATGGGTGGAATACCGTCACAAAGCCTGTGTGTGACTCCGCTTTCTTTACCTTTGTCACAGCAGCAATCACTGCAAATTCAATCTGGCTCTGCCACCCACTTCATCAACCTTCTTTCTTCAAAAAGTCTCCCTATTATCTGTAAGTAACCAGCTACTTGGTTGTTACCTCCTAATTTTTTTAGTTTACCATAAACAATATATACTATGGGGGTTCCCTGGTGGTGTAGTGGCTAGGCTTAGACACTCTCACCACCACGGCCTGGGTTCGATTCCCACTCAGGGAACCAACCAAAAACAAACAAATGAACAATATGTACTGTGGAGCATACCCTTTTACTGTTGCTTTCAACAGATTATTAACAGTTTTATAGTCTTCATTTAGTTGGTTCTTCAGACGCAACACACGACAGCGTTCTACTACACATTCCTTACACAGGGCTTTCACTAGAAGCAAGAGAGAATCAAAGGAAAAACAGTATATTTATGTATAGATTTCCTCTTAGAAAAATGTCTTTGACACTTCACGAAACACAGAAGTCACAAATTTTGACAATATAGCAAATTAGTACTCAAGGGCTGCCAGGAAAAATTCCAGCCCTTATACATCCTAAATTATTTTGGTGATATAAACATCAAGAGAGCAACCTTGTCACCTGCATAAAAACAATAAGAGATGAAATGTTATAATATGCTAAAACTGTAACATGAAGTACAGTATTTTACAAGCTTTAGATGCAAATTTTATAAGACCGTAATCAAATAACTGAGGCTCTAAGGGTGTGGGGGAGAGTCAATGTATCTGTTGTTTAAGAGCTTCATGTGGATATTAACTATTGGAACACTTCAAAGCACAGAACACAAAAGAAAAAAAATCAAGGGCTTGCTTTATAGCACAGTTGCAGGGATCATATGAAATGTGGTTCTTTGAAAGATCTTCTCATTGCACAATTTATTAATTGTGAATCAAAAACAGAAATTCGGAAAGCGAAACTTCGGATGTGTACGAGAGAAGGCCTGAATTATGTAGTTAAATGCAAAGTTTTATGCAGTATCTCATACAAAATAAGAAAATAACATTTAATGTAGGGGAAAGGGCAATACTGGTGGTGGTCATATAATTTCATTTATTAAACTCATGAATAGATGGGGGGGGGGGAGCTGTGTTGCCAGTTGCTCATTAAAAAGAAAAATGTTATGAGGAGGCAACCAGAACCAAATAGACTATGGATACTATAATATGTGGTTATACATGTGTATAGCTCTATAGCTCGTATTCAGGGTAGAAACAAGCAGCTTCAGTTAGCAACTAAGTAACAACCTGCAGGTCTCACACTGTTTTTAAAAGAAGTCACCATAGCAGGGAAGCAGAAGACTTGAATCAACTAGACCAGGGTTCAAGTACTTAAGAGTAATGAATAAAGTAACAAGATACTACCAGATGATTTTCTCAAAAGTATCCTATTTGCCTTGAGAGAGAGAAAAAACTCAGTGAGCAGTATCAGTTCCTTTTCTAACATTATAAATATAACATGGATAATGCTGTTTAACTTATACTTTAATTAGCAAATCCTTTTTGCAAAGTGTAGGAGAACATTTGGTCTAGTGTAGTTTGGTCAGATGATCATAAAGCCTATATGATGAGATCTTAAAGCATTCCTCTCAGTAGAGAAGACGTCTCAAATTACCAGTTAGTCTTGGTCCTCCTCCATATCTACTGTAGAAAATGTCAGCTGCATATTCAGATATTCTCTTCATAATTGATATTTTATCAGGATGCAGCTTGTCATGGGAACACAGGCAGGCATGATTATCAATAGGCTTGGTAGGTGTCGATTCATCCAACCACTTTTGTAGCCACTCAAGAGAGACAAATTCATAGGGCTCTGTTGAAGAAAGCAAGGGAAAGGGTCTATGTACTTTTACAGCTTTTGGACTAAATGATGCATTCATTTTCCTCAAAAGACAATGCAAACTCTGTCCAAAGTTAGCAGAATCAGAAGAATCATTGTTCAGGGAAGATGCCTGATGACTTCAACACAAAGTTCCATTTAATTACCCATCTTCTGAGTTCAAGGAGCTGTGCACAATAGGGACGAGTCTGCACACTGCCCTATGAGATCGGCTGGTATTATTAACCACATTCTACAAAAGAGGTATCCACAGAGAGAAGTGTCTTGCTTGATATTGATAGCACAGCAGAGCTTTAATCAGGACACCATGATTGGTGACTACAAGCCACACTGGCTTGCAAATCACATAACCTCATCCCTTACTATGTTTGCTCCATAAACGATTTTCATAAACACTTTTCATCAATGTGATATACATCAGAAAATTAAAAGGAGAAGGCTTTTAATGAGTTCTAAATTAGAAATTAACCTCATCAGCTATAACCGCAGTTTTAGTAGCCCATTTCCACCACTGAACTTTTCTTCATTCAAGATGATACGGATTATCAATAAAAAGGTATTTGATTTCCACACCCAAATCCATATCATGAGCTAGTCATTACATTATTAAGTACTTCAAGAAAGTGAGCTATTTTAAACAAATTCCAGGGTGAAAAATACTAGAATTGAATTATTGTCAATTTTGAAGTTGCAAAAATTAAGACAAAACCAAACACCTCAATACGAGTTTTAATTTGGGCAGAGTCCCTGAGTTCCCTAAAAGCCAAAATTAAAGATAAAGGGCCAGCTTTGATTACTTACAAAGATCTCCAGTGAGTCCCAGCATAAAACATAGAAGAAAACATACAGAGGTTGAATTTATATATTTGTATTATATACTACTTCTGATGAGATCTGAGGGATAGACAATTCAACTCAAGCCCATTTTGACCAATTTTATATTTCCCTGACAGTTACAGATCTAGAAAACTAACTCTCGTATTAAGTTTAGTATACAACATTTCAATGTTTACAAAACCAAATTCTGAATTGTTGGTTCCTTATTTGTGCTAAAACTATGTACATCATCAACCGAGAGCCTTCTGACTGATCAGCTCTAATGCAACTGCAAAGAAAGAGCTCATGACTGCAAGTTGGACCAAGGTCTAATCCAAGTTCTGCCACGAAGAAGCTGAACTTGAGCAAGTCACTTAAACTCTATGCTTTAGGTCTTTTATCTGTAAAATGAAGGTAATAATACCTGCCTTCTACCTACCTCACAGGGATGTTGTTGAATGTAAAAGATAAGCTATGTGAAGCATTTTGAGCTTTTTGGAAGAAAAGAGATATAGAAAAGTTAATTATACATTAACACAATATATAAAAGAGGAGACCTTAAGATTCAGTATAGGTAACATGGCTGTGGCATTTCACAATATATAATGGTATGGTTAATTATAAAATACCTCTCAATTTTATTTGCCACTTACCCAGTTTAATCTAGCGGGGAAAGAGTATACTGGGTATATTAAGACTGCAAAGACAAATAAACAACCTCTCTCCAAGAAAGCAAAATGAAAGTCAGCATATCTAATATTTTCCCCAATATATAGTCACATAGATTAAAATTTCTAGTAATCTGAAGGCTTTATCAACGGAGGGACAATAGGATTGTGACACAGAGCAATATTCACCAGGTGTTCTTGTTTCCCCAGCAGCTGGGGAAGGGAGCATACAGGACAACACCTGCTATTGCTAACTGAAAAAATAAGCTAATAGAATCCTGACTCCTACAGGGAAAGAGATCTTAAAAGTGCACAAAGGACTCCTTGCCAAGGGGTGTCGGCTGGATTCAAAGCCCACAATGACTGTAACCCTGGCCCATACAACGAGACTCAAAAGCAGCTAGTCCAAGACAACATTTTTCAATCCCCTCCTAGAATCCCACAGGAAAAATTCCAAGTGATGTTTACTATCTTGTGTTTGTTTTGGGTGGTTTAATATTAATTCGGTGTATGATATGAAGATTAGAAAAAATCATGTATGGTTTTATAGTAAAAGGAGGAAGGAAGAGAACAGACACTAGGCCTATAATTCTGATGTCATCGCCTTCCAAAGGCATGGGTAAATCAACTATCAAGTGGGGATGAGCACTCTCTCTAATTATCAAGTTAGAGATATAAAATCTCAGCATTTGACAAATGGGAAAGCAACTTGTTAAAATATTTACTAAAGGGAAATGCACATTTTGGTTCAAACTTATTTACAATATTTTTTTAATGCCTGTATTTTGAATACAAGACATTTTCTTTTGGAGAGATGAACTCTAGATAAGATCGAGTCATCAAAAATATTTGAAATACTTTACCTAGATACGAGGGCTATCCGGAAAAGTATCCAGCCATGTCATATGAAAAATAGGCATTTATGGCTGAATTTTTTCCAGACAGCCTTCATATCATTTAAGATTATTTAGATACAAGTTATTTCAATTTAAATAAAAAGGGCCAAAAGTGTTCATGTTCCCAGTGAGGCTTACATTTTAGAATAAGTGACTCTTCTTTAAAATGTGTTCACAAACAAATAGAAGATTTAAAAAATGCAAAACATAAGATTTCAAATGGCAACACAAAACCACGGTCATTAGCTTCGGGATTTAACATTTTGGGACAACGAACCTTCTACTATGTAAATTTATTGCAATAGCTTAAGAAAAAAACTGTAAAGCTTATAACTGGAAAAGTATTCTTAACAGAGCTATAGTCTAAAAACATAAGCACAGCTTCTGAGAGACTGAATGAAAACAGCCAAGACACACAGAGCATCTTTGGACCATGCAGTTTTAACCCTTTCACTGCGTTAATTGACATTTTTGTTTTTTGGGTTTTTTCAAAATGTGTCAAAAAGCCACAAAAAATAAAAAGTTTATATTTTGACAATTTTGTGCATCTAATAATAACATTTTGAGCTGCTTTGTATATAAATGACATTTTATTTTAAATTTTTGTTAGATGGTAATAAATTTACCATTATATTGAATTTTAGCAAAAAAATACTCAAAACATATAAATGGCATCAATTAGATGTAAGTATAAATTAGAATCTAATGGCATTGATGATATATAAAAATTTATTACAAAATGTTATACAATATGGCATACAAAACATCTTTGTTGCTTATAGTGCAACCCACAGGAAAACATATTTAAAAATCTTGTAAAAGGAGAAAAGACCTTGAAACACTGTCACACTGAATAACAAAGTTTTTTTGAGTTCATGGGGTAAACTCGCAACGCTGCAGTCAGCGGATAGAAATACTCATTCGGATATATCCAAACGTCACAGCAAAAGGGTTAAAGAGTGGTTCCATAAAGTATTTTACTTTAGACCCAGTAAATCTCTTTCCCTTGTCCAATGAATAATGGAAACTGTGAATAAAATTTAAGAAATAAATTTCTAGGTTCCAACTTCTATGAACAAATTTAGAGCTTTGAATTATATGTTCATTTCCAAATCACTTCCAGTAAAATTAAGGTCAGTCTAATTCTTTAGGATAATCCTAACCCTTGGGACAAAGTAGGAGTAATAGATTACAAAGAAAGGTCAGAATCAAATTAAGATGTCATTCAGAAAGAGCTTTTAAGAGTTACTCCTCCAGATTTAGCAATTTATATTCATCTTTTGTTTAAAATTATAGCAGTAATATAAGATTACCAAAAAGACAAAAACCACAAGTACAATTACGCTTGAATATTTATTTTCTAACAGGATTAAATTGCCCCTCTTTTTAAAGTAGAAATTGGTATGGGGGGATTCATATCTATGAAATGACAAAGACAACATATTATTACAAATGGCAATATCAGCCTTAAAAAATTGAGGTTTCTTTATGAGGCACTAGTAAACTTGCATGAACATATACAGTAAAGGGGTGAGCTGGATTATCTGGGACAATTCTTAAGAAATCAAAGGTCAACAGAATGCTTCCCTATTCTTAGCATAATAGTTGATATTAAACTTCAAATTACTCTAATAGTATCATAAAAACAACAGTCATATAAAGGAATGCCTGTTAATACTGTAACAAAGTACACAAGGAAACAGAAGAGGTGAGCTGCTTCCACAGTAACCCAATTAGATTTTTCTTTAAGAACAAATTAGTATCTCACAATGTAGAAATACCTGTAAGAGTCATATATGCAGAGTGCTGACCTAAACCTTGTAATTTATTAAGAGCTTCCCATTTTTTAAGTACATGATAAGGAAAATTGTGTGCTACACATTATATTACTTGATGTTATACATCAAGTTATTGCTGGTTTACAAAGCAATTTTATAGTGTATAAGCTGGCATTAGTGGGTTATAAGAAAGTGTAAAGAAAAGTTCATTCATATACATTTGTGAACATAAAGGAAACAAGGCACTCAATGGCAACAGTGCTGTCCCAGAATATCTTACAGACCAGCTCCAGCAGGTAACCTTTGGTACAGCTCCTTAACCTCTTCGTGCTTTGCTTTGCCTTTATCCACACTTTGCTTACGCATCTCGGCCATTTCAATACACCATTCCTCGAACTTGGAATTATCCCGATCTACCAGCTCTTGAAGAAAGGCTATTCAAAGTAAAAAGGCAAAAAAATAATTTTATCCTGTTTTCAGACACAGAATGATGCTGGTCTCTAAATGTTATCAATACTGGCTAAGATTTTGGTGGCAGTTTCCACTGTGGCCTCTTTTTCTGCTAGAGACCCACAATCTGACGTAAAACTGAAGACAGACTTTAGAATGCAGTTCCCCCCACGTGGTTTTCCATGACACCACCGGCCAACCAGAACCATCAAATGGTTCAGAATTCAACTTTAAAATAGATGGTGCAGAGAACAGTATTAGGTAAAATGACAAGGAAAGACTGTTTTCAGGCCAGTAGGAACTCCTGTTTTTTAAAAAGTATTATAGAGAATTTAATTTACAAACTAGCTAAAACCCACAAATTCTAACCAAATTGTTCTTTAAATACATGTCTTGATTACACATGCCAATTTTTAAAAGTGCGTTTGCTTTTCTTTGTGGGCAGGTTGAGGGGGGTCAGTGGACCAGTTTATTCAAGGCTTCTTTATTTTAAAAACTCACTACCTTAAAGCAAATTTGTAATTATATCTACTTTCACCAATATTTACCATCTGCAATCAACCCATTAATAAATAAAAGCAATCTGTTCTTGTCATTGACCTTTAAGCACAGTATTCCAAAATATTTGCCTTACAAAACCCTGGAAAATTGTTTACCTGGTACTTGAACTGTTGTGTTGGGTTTTTCTTGAGTTTGTAGCCTATAAACCAACATGTACGCATTTCTTGAGCAGTGAGTTCCTTTTCCACACTTGGGTTTGCGTGTCTGGGACTTAGAAGGTTCTGCTGAGGTGGGGAAGTCAAAAGATAACTAAATTAGAATGCCTGGTTTGCTTATTCTTTTGCAGGGGGTGGGGAGACAAGGGAAGTCACAGAAAACAATTCCTAACATCCACACTCAAGATACTCTAACAAAGATCTAAAACACTAAAAGGCAACACCAATTTAGCAGGCTCTATAGAGATGTCTGAATCTTTAAACAAGTTCACTACCACACCCACTTTGCCTGCCACAATCCATTTTTAAAAGATGGTAAGAAAGTACTATTTTTCATGAGGACAAACCTGGAACAAAAAAAAAGTACTACTACTTTTTTAAATTTTATTTTAATGTTGACCTTACAGAAATAAATCCAAACTTAATTTAATCGCCCAAATAAATAAAATGCCATGTTCAAAAAAATAAAATGAAATACTAATGAGCAGAAAGATTAATCACTAATCTCTATGAATTAATTCAGTACCAAGTAGACACATGAGGTGTTCGACAAGGTAAGTATAGCACATGAAAGTGACCTTCAAATTGGGCTTGAATGTACAGGATAACATTCCAAAGGGTATGAGGTCATGGATTGTTCTGAGGAAATCAATTACCAGATCTTCAATTCACTATGTACTTTTCTAAAACCCGATTGCCTCAAAGTTGAAGTTTCATTAACGGTTTCTACCTTTCTTTGGTCAGTCATCTATTTCCCACTTTACAAAAGAAAGACATAACCTCTCATCCACCCAGTGACAAAGTCTCGTCCGTGTCATTAAAAGATGTGTTAAAAATAAATTTTTCTTTTAATTTTTAAAATTTATATTGGTTTGATTAAAAATGTAGTGATATTTATTTTTTTAAAAAGCACAACCCAGAAAAAGTTTATAACTATTTAGAGTTTAACAGTTATAGAAAACTTACTATATTCCACTAGAACAAAATTCTGTAGGGTCAGTCTAATAGAAATACTGGTACAAGAAAAAAAGAGAAGCATTAAAAATGTCCTGCTATTAAAAAAAAAAGACCAGTTCATTATCATTTACTAAAATCATGAAGGTATCAAAATCTCTGTTACTTAATTTCATTTGGATACTCTTAAGAGTGAGGTTGCACTTGTACTATTTATAATATGTCAGAATCATATTATTTGAAGCTACTTAAATTTATGATTAAAAAGTTTGATTCTAAAATGTACAAACAAATACAAATTTATTCAACATTCTTACAGAGTCTACAAGGCCAAAAAAGTTTAAAGATCCCTGTCACCAGAAACTAAAAATCTCAGGAGCATGTACAACGAAGAGGAGGTCAGGCATTTCAAACTGAAAGGCATTAAGATTTAGGATGTTCGTTACTCTGTATGAGATGAAAGATAAAATGATTCATTCAAGTTCGTGATAGAATATAGTAATGAATAATGGATTTAAAGAAGATTTTTCTATTTTTGATAAAAAGAAAAAAATAAAAGCTGCAGTGTCAGGTGCATAAACAATCAGAGGTATTAAAACATTGGAATGGGATCCTGATAGGTATGACATAACTAGTTTAAAATTTAGGACAGCCTTAACAATGCTTTTAATCCTACAGTTCTCTGACTAAAAGCAAGATACATCAAATTATCTTCAATAAAGAACAGCCAAATAAAACCAAAATTAAACTATTCACAATTTAAAGTTACATGTCAACTTCATTCCTATTAAGAATATCATACCGCAAATGTTAAGAACTTGAGTATTACTTAGGTAAAGTGGGAGCAAGATTGCTGAATGTCTCTAAACACCTCAATGTGATTTTAAAATAGAAAATACTGTATTACACTATAGTCACCGCATGAATATCTGCAAAGATTACCCATATGCCTTGACAGTCAACCCCAACTGCCATGCTCGTCCCGGTCTGCACCTTGGAAAAGTGGTTCTGATCCATTCAGAAAAGTGGCAGGAGACCCACACCTATTCCCATTTAATTCTCTTATTTGGATACCACAGTTCAAACCTCACCAAAAAAATGACAAGCATGTTCAGAAGGTGAAGAAAACATTAGCCAAGAGGGCTCCTACTGGAAAAAAATGTTCACTCCTTCAGGAAATAAGTGGCTATTTTGGCCAAAGAAGACTGAGGTGATGAGAGATCCATACTAGGATACTACTTCAGTAAGTACTGTGTATGGCAGACCTCATTGCTGTAAGACAGCAAAACATAGCGGCACCACGCCATACACCAGGGATGGGATAATATACTCAATAGGGAGGAGGAGACAACTATTCTTGGAGCAAAGTTCCCCTGCTACAGTTATTTCACAAAAATAAATTTCCTGGAGTTCCCTGGTTGTGTAGTGGCTTAAAGCTTCGGCGCTGGTGCTGTCAACATTGCAGCCTGGGTTCATTTCCCAGCCAGGGAGCTACACACATATCAATCAATCAATCAATCAATCAATAAATAAATAGATAGATAGTTAGATAAATAAATTTCCTGACCCAGAGAAAAGGACTACAAATCTTCCTATATTAAATCTACTATTCATCATAATTAACTTAATACTTAACCATCCTCTCCTCTCCCCAACTAATTAACCTGGTAATTGAAAATTAAATATTTGCCTTCAGGGGAGTTCCCTAGTGGTATAGTGGCTTAAGGCTTCGGTGCTGTCCACGCTGCGGCCTGGGTTTGATTCCCAGCCAGGGAACTACCCACATTAAAAAAAAAAAAAAAAAAAATTGCCTTCAAGTGGTATTGAAAATATGAATTATGGAAACCATCTCCAGAGCAAAAACATTTTTAAAAATCCAACATTGCTAATAAAAGATGTTCAGAGTAAATTCAAATATCATTGATATATCATTGATAGTCCCTAACAATCTTGGGCCACAGTAATTTATCACAAATATTTCCAGTAAAAAAAAAAAAAAAAAACTTATATTTTAAAAGGGCACTCACAACTTAAAGGTTTTACCTAGATCTTCCTCAATCCCTAGTTGTAATTTCTTCCCCTCCATCTTTTCTATGTCTTCATCATTGAATTTGTACCATTCACCAGACTGTGGATCTTTCACATGGGCAATGTAGTGGCCAGAATAAGCACTCACTCCTCTGTGTATCAGGACTGCACTGAGTTCATACACATAGGACCCACCTAGAGGAGGAGAAAGGGAGAAAGTGAAAGAAATTTTGGATAACAACACTTCTTCTTGTATCCTGAGCCTGAATTGTAATGAATACAATTCTTTATGCATATGACAGAATTCAAAACACATCACCTGAGAGTAAAAATAATTTAGTCTTACAAAATTAGGTAGCAGACACTGTCTTAAGCAGCTGTGTCAACTCTCCACTGCCTCTGCAACGTAGAGACAGAAAGCTGTGGCATTCTGGGCATTTGGGGTTACAGAGCTACTCTCGCCTTCTTTGTCCTTCTGCATAAGCGAGGGGGGAGGGGGCACAGCATATATACTTACCAGAAATCAGTTAGTATTTTCCAACTTCTTACGAAAATTAATTACACAAACTAATGAGGCTTGAGTTCAAAGCTAAAAACTACTGCTTTGAAAAAAACAGAAGAAAAATGTTTTAGAAAAAACTGGAGTAAATAATTAAGAAAATGTGCCTTTAAAAAAGGTATAGGCAAGACAATCGAAAACAGGAAAGAAAATATTAAAAATCTAGAATAATTCAGCACTCAGATTGCTTCATAAGTATTTTAAGTTCCAATTCCACTTTAAATAAACAAAACCTACAAATCACAGCCTGTATATTATGCAAGTGTTTTATTTAAGAGAAGGCTTTATCTATACATCAAAATATAAGCAAATGAATGAACACTTACATTTTAAGATAAAAACAAAATATTTTAAAGTTTGAAAAACTCTTTTAAAGATTCTAAACTTCAACCAATTATAGGGAAGAAATTGTATGTGTTGGCAAAGATCACTTCTACTACACATTTTATTAAACATTACAAAAGTTCATTAGCAATACCACAACAGACATAAATAAGCACTATTAAAACTGACACTTGCAGTTTTTACTAACAAATATAGTAACATCTTTCTGCATCATTAAATATTCTTCTAAAGATTATTTAAAATGACTATGTATAAGTATCACAATATAGTTGTCTAAAACTATTAGGCCAAAAATTGGAGGTTGTCTTATATATGGGAGTAACTGATTAATATTGATTTCTTAACGTTGGGTTAGAAAAGTAGGAGTCATCTTATACACAGCAGTATCTTACACATGGAAAAATATGGTAATTGGTTTCTTCTGAAATTCTATGAATTTTACTCAGTCACCAGATTCTGAGTGGTCTACAGGGATAATAATATTCCTAGGATATATGGCAGGAGTTGAGTTAAAGCAGGCTGACTATTTAAAGAAACAAGTCAACTCTCCTTTTATAAACAGATTATCCTTTAGATACATCTTTTCAGCTTTATGTGGATATGTGTGTGCAGATACATGCAAACGAAAATATAAATACTGGTTATCTGGGTGACAGAATTACAGGAGAATTTTATTTCTCTTCTTTATGAAATTTCCAAATTATCTAGAAAGAATCCCGTATAATTACACAAAAGTTAATTAGTTTTCAGTATTCCATCCATATAATGTAGTACATTTGTAGAGCAAACATTGTAACAGCCTATGAAAGACAGGCCTATAACTACAAACTATTAGATTAATTTTACCAGTTCTAGCTAACAATTCTAAAATAAGTCAATTTTTATTTCTCTATTTAAAGATTAAGAGTTTACTACATTTAGTAAATATACTGAAATTAAATATTTCTACAGTACTTTTTACCTACCAAGACTATTTGTTAATATCTTCTTTGTTCTCTTTATGACATAAATTGGGCAAATATGTAATAAATTTAATAACAATAATAAGAACTATTCAAAATCATACAGTGGAGTCAAGGAAAGTGCTCATTTTACATCTGTTACATCTCCAGAACCTGAAAAACTACTAATTTATCAGACTTCTCTAATTTAAAATTGTCTGAACAAAGGAGGCAGGAAGCAAACTACAATATAAAGTGAAATACAGCTAAGCTTATTTGTTCAGCCCAAAGTTCAGCAGCAAAGTCGGTAGCTATCTCCTTCTAACAGGGAGGTACAAATTTTAAACCACAGCACTGATAGAGCATCATACTTTATAAAGTTTAAATATTTAACATATTACTCCCCAAACTCCCCAATCATTTCTGTTAAAGGATTGTTTTCTGGCTTGTTTCTATTGTAAGCTGCCTCCAGAACCTTTTTATGAAATGAGACAGAGTTTATTACATAATTTCAATATTAAAAATTTCATAAGCAGTAAGATCAATCTTAAAAGGGAAGTCAAACAGTCCTTTCAGGAAGGGCAAGATCATTCTGCCTTCTCTGACAAGAATCATCCCACCTGGTAAAATGAAAGATTACCAAAAGAAAAAGTAGTAAATTATTCCTTTTGAAACATCTCACAGCATCCTAGAACTTAACAGTAGTCATAAATATCAAGAATTACAACATACATATTGGAATTATGCCACCTAATGTTTTTGATTAAATGTTAAAAGAAAAAACATGAATGCAGGCAGCTTGGAGACTTATTTTTATGAGGAATTACAAGTATGGTATTGACAGTAAGGTAACAAGTGTGGGCTCCGTATCTTTTTCATTTTTTATTCTTTTATACCCTTAATTATATAGATATTGATGAAGCATCTATTCTTATTATGTAGTTACTCACAGGAACTAAAAGTAACATCTCAGCTCACCTAAAGAGGCTTTGTTTCCAGAGATTAGCCAATAAAATTTAGTAGTACTATTCTGTATTCAAAACAAGCAGATCACAAGTTACAGTCTCTGAACATTATAATTATCGCTGCTTGGTAAAAATATTACCTTTATGTTCCACATAAGGCTCCATATCCAAAATTTCTGAGAAGCCAATGTAGGTATTCAACTTTTTCTTATGTCCAGTTTGCCTAATCAAAAGGAAAGCTAATTATATTTCTATTTAAAACAATCATGAAACAATGTCTAAGATCTATTAGCTATTTTAATAAACTCAATAGTAGCTAGGTAGATTTCATTCGGCAGTCTTGCTCAAAAACATATATGATTATGAGTAAATATAATACTGTGTTAGAATTGGGCAAAACTACAATTGGTTAAGAGATTAATTTAAAGTGCTAATTCCAAATACAATACGTATTTCCAGATATTTTAATTTAATCATAAAGTCACAGATGCTCATGTTTTTTTATGGAAGAAATGCACATGTGCAAATATTGCCTGATTTTAATAATAAAATAAAAGATATGCTCTCGCGGGGGTGGGAGGTATTGTAATGAGCAGAAAAAGTACTCCAGTTCTTAAACAATAATGCACAAATGTTTGCTTTTCCTTTGGATTTTAAAATACTTTCTTGGAAAAAAAAACAAAGATGTTCTACTCTTCTAGTTCTCAATTTTATATAGCTGGCTTCTTTAAGAATTCTGGGATAAGGGAGTTCCCTGGTGGTGTAGTGGCTAGGCTTCAGCGCTCTCAACGCTGCGGCCTGGGTTCAATTCCCAGCCAGGGAACTACCTACCCACCCCCCAACACCAAAAAAAAAAGAACTCTGAGATAAAATCATGAAACAGTGGCATTTCAAAATGATAGGTTCCATTTATAACTTTCATCTTCCAATCTGAAGTTTCATTTTATTATTTTATCTGTCTATGGCAAAATCTGAACATACTAGTCCTCAATGAGCAAAAAACATATTTGCACGTATTTACCTGTCAAAAACAAAACGCATTAGCTGTAAGTTCAGAGTGCAGGGAAGGCTAAGGAGTCTGATTTTCCTTGTTGCATTCTGTTTGCTTTGACAGTTTTCACAAAAGTATCGATTGTCTCCTTCTAATCTTTCTTCCTGATAGGAATAAGACACATTAACTTAGGAAAAAAAATTACAATGTGGAAAGATTTTTAAAGAGTGATCAAATCTCTGATGTAATGCACACTTTCATTTTAATTAATAGCTCTCATTCAAGCTGTTTAAAATCAAACTACTACAAATAATAAAGGACACATAAAAGACACTGCTTAGTAGTGATTTTACTGATTTGTTTACAGTGATTTAAAATTAATGCTAATGTGCATTTTTCCAAAACATAAGATTTTTAAAATACTTGGTTTAAGTCCTTTGTTCTGATAATAGTTTTTAAAAAGAAATATCATATGTACTTTGATGCAACAAAATTAATTTTAAAACAGTGAAAAAGAATGCAAACTACATGTGGGCACCAGAATATAAAATTATATATATACTAAATCTACATACACACGCACATGAATAATATTGTAGTATGTAGGTAGTTCCCTGGCTGGGAATCGAACCCAGGCCGCAGCATTGACAGTGCCAGCACCGAAGCCTTAAGCCACTACACCACCAGGGAACTCCCACACATGGATAATATTACTGAACCACATTCAGGAAACAAAGCCAAAAGAGGAGTGCAGGAAAATTCATTATTATACCGAATGGTGGTTTCCTTTTAAGTTTCCCTGTAACAGCTTTTAGATACAGATTACTGGCACATACATCCAGTATAAGCACCACCACACTATTCACTTGGCTCCCGTACACCACACTCACCTGCTTTCTCTTAACTCACTGACCAGTCCTCCTCCTCAGCATCCTTTACCAGTTGCTCCTATCCCCCTGGTCACTTACTCTTTGAAGGTCCCAGGGCTCAGTTCTTGGCCCTTGTCTCTCTCACTCCCTGTAACTCAGTCCAGTCCTGACTTCTCCCCAAACTATACCTTCTCAAATGTAACATGCCCCAATGCAAACTCCTAACTTCTCTCCCAAAACTGCCCCTCTCAGGGTCCTCCACATCTCAGTAATGGTAACTCCATTCTTCCAGCTGCTCAGACCAAAACCTTAGTAGTCCTTGACTCTTCTTTCTCTTATCCAATATGCAAATTTTATCAGCTCTACTTTGAAAATATATCTAAAATCCAAACACTACTTATCATCTCTTCAAAACTTGGTCCAAGCCACCAACAACTCCTGTCTGCCCTAGCACCACCATCAGCTGATTCTCAAGATAACACCCAGAATTATCCTGTTAAAACAAGTTACAGGACTCCTATGTTCACAATCCTTTGGTGGCTTCTCATCTCAGAGTAAAAGTCATACTTCTGACAAAGGTCTACCAGGCCCTATCTGAAACGGTCCTTATTACTGCTACAACATCATCTTCTGTCACTCTCTCCTTGCTTATTCACTTCAGTCACAGTGAACTCCATCTACCCACAACACTCTTCTGATTCTTGAATGGCACTGTCATCTTCTACTAATTTATTTCCAATTGCAACCAACCTCATCCCTATCATTCTCTATCCCCTTACCTGCTTTAGTTTCCTCCATAGTACTTATTACAGTTGACACACTATTTTATTAACATTTGTATTTATTGTCCCTCCCTGGTCCCAACATCACCATACCATAAGCTGCTGAAAGGCAAAAACATTTTATCTGTTTTGCTCACTATGGTTATCCCCAACAGCTGAAACAGTACCTGATCAATCAATATTTAGCTGAATAAATTCAATAACGAGTACGTACTTCAAGCACATGAATGGTTGTGCTAACAAAGTAGGAAAAGTACAAAAATGTTTTAAGAAAGCTTTATAATAAGCTCATCTATTATGCTATGTGTCTGCTCCTCCTTGATAACAAAGGTTTCTCCTCTTAGCAGCTTTTCCACTCAAAACAAAAGGGAACCACTTTCATCTCTCTGTATAAATCTAAATTGTAGAAAGTAGAAATATTGACTGGCAGGGCTGGAGAATAACCTTTTTAATGTAAAATATATTTACATTCAACACTTTCTAGATCTCATTAAATGAAAAGGTAAATTAACCTTAGGGTAACAGAGTTTATATTTCCTTAAATACTCTATCCTCACATACACATACAAGGGCTGTCCAGAAAGTATCCAGCCATGTAATATGAAAAACAGAGGCATTTATGGTTGGATTTTTTTCAGACAGCCTTCATACTTTACATATAACTTGAAATAGCCAAAAATTATTTTAAAATGCAGCCTGTTTCAATACTTTATAATTTACAAAGTTTTTTCTAGATCATAACATAGACACTGCATATTTTTAAAGAGTTGAAATAATAAATCTATCCACTAAATAATAAAAAAACATAAGAATAGTATTTAACTGTTAATGAGCAGAAACAACATATACACCAAAAATTTGAATACCTTCAAAAATTCCGAGATACAATCTGTTAATTGTTTGTGGCCTTGGATATTTAACTCCAGTTCATAAAACTTTGATAAAAGCTTAGACTCTCTGCCACACTGATTGCAACTATAATAAAATAGAGTGATAAAATTAAGATCAGAGTGGGAAAAACAAAGTTCTATTGTATTACATCCTAGAAATATGGAAAGAAGCATTTATTATCTTAGTTCCCTTTCATAAACACTGTTTACACTAGATATATATAAAAAATAAGTAAAAAAAGAAAGTGATTAGGGAGACCATGTATTTTATGATTAGGAAAATTAATAGTTTACAGTTACTCTTAGTATTCTAGCTAATTCCAGAATTAGTCTTCCAGCTCATACCATAGCCATAAAATACATGACAAGAGCTCAACCAGACATAGCTCCCAATACCTGGATGGGTTCAACTGCAATTATCAAGTCAATTGTTTACATGTTCCCATGGCAATGTACTGCTATAAATATTTCAGGTCCCATGATAATCCATAAAGCTCTAACTTGGAAGTGAACTGAAAATCAGGTAACATACGAGCAACCATCTTAGGAAAAAACATATCATGAAAAAGCTGAAGCACACTTACACAGTTACATAAGCATATTCCCCACAGAACTGCTGCTGGACAATATTCTGCACGTCTGGATTCTTTTGCTTAGACAAAGTATCTTCCAAAAGAGACATAAAGAGCTTTGAAAATTCCTGGGCATCCTACAACACAAGTTTGGGTTTACAAAAAAAAAAAAAAATCATACCTTGCTTTGCATCTTCTAATATAAACAGTATTAAGTGAGGTATTCTAGAAACTATCTACTTTGAACTGAGCATTTTCAAACATGATGAAAGCTATGTTGAATAAGTTTATGTCCCCATGTGAATTTTCAGAAAGGGGATCAAGGGAAATGCATAACACACTAAATGGCAAGTAAATGCTCTAGTTCAAAATAGAAAAAAAATGTTTAAAGCATTTCAACTCATTTCCTTCTATAAACATTCTAAGGAATGTCTGCAAACCTTCTTATATTAAAAAAAGGAAAAGGTTTTTACCTGCTGTTGTCCTGTGTCCAAGCCCAAAGCTTTAACAAATCCTGATGGATCAATGTATCGTCTATTACTGTTTTGCAACAAGGCAAACAAGTACTGGAGATGTTCACAAATTGTTTGAGGCTCATAATCTATTAAAAAAAGTTTGTTTTTTAAAAACTGCTATTTTTTTTAATGTACTTCCTATTCACATAAGAACATAATTAAACACCCTTACATCCAAACTATACAGTATTTTATTAGTTTTAAAACTTTAAAAAAAACAAATTAGTAATCACATGTCTTTTAGAAGTAATAAGGCAGCCATAGCTGTCTCTATACATTCCCTAAAGGCAAGAGGCTATATGAACATTACAGCAATCACAACCCTGACGACAGTTTCTAGACTATCAAATCACATTGAAACATCAATTTCAGTAATAAAAACCCTATTTACCATTCACATAAGATGGCCACATACTTCAATATAATCTCATTAATGTAGACTTGCCACAAATAGAGCAAGTGACAGGAATCTCAAGTACAGAGATTCAAACTTGAATGAAGATCTACTGTTAAAGATGCTAGAATTTTAGAGTTACAAATTTTAATGACTTGGGGGAAGGTACACAAATAGGAAGCATGACTCTCAAGGGCCGTAAAAGATTTGAGAATTATCTCCTGTGCCAGTTATCAATTCTACTGCCTTTCAGCTCCATATCCACCCTTCTTTGCCTGCTCTGTGATTACGGAGATGAGCTCTGCAAATATTTCTCCTTTGCCAGCTAGCGTGAGGTTTTGTCAGTAGAGGGCACTGGAGGCTTCAGTTGTGCCTTGCTCACCAGGGTCCTGTGGGGTGCAGTTTTCTCAAGACTCTAGGTTCCTGCAGCCAACAAGCTACCAAAGCTTCCCTCAGCACCTCCTCTGGTAGCTTCACAGTAGAATGCCCCAGGTGGGGTACTTCCTTGTGAATGACCCCTGTGAATGACCTCTTGGGCACCCTCTCAGGGTGACTTCACAAGGGGTTGTGAGGCCCAGCAACTCCCTGCAGACAGCTTCCAGCAGAGACCCCCCACTGAGGCACCTTTTTGGCCATCTGGTGAGCCCTGGCAGTGCTCTGCTCTCTCCAAAGAGGTCAGGATCTCGGGCCTGGGCAGTAGAGTGAAGGTCTCCTTCTTGGGTGTTCTCTTTCAGCCCCCCCGCCCAGGGCAGTGACTCTCCATGACTGCTACTCCTGTATTTTCTCAAGTCCTCTTTAATTCTCACTAAACGATTCCCTCATTACTCTAATTTTCTATTAATAATTCCCTGTGCTCTGTTCAAATTATTGTATAGTGTCTGCCTCCTGATTGAACTCTGATGGTTTATCTCTTTACTACCAATTGTAACTTTCAGGAAATTAGTCTTTCACTTGTAAAAGAAAGATAAAAATCTTACTTCCTAGGGTGCAAGAGCTTTGAAAGCTGTTAAAAGCTATTCAAGTAAGTGTGTACCTATTCCAACTCTCTTTTATTTTACAAGTTAGATACTCCCTAAGATCTTAAATTACTCATACTCTGCTGGTCTTCCTATCTGCAAAATAAGGGAGTGGATGAGTTAGGACTAGAACTCAGGTCCCATCATCTGCAACATAAACCCTTTCCACTACATTGCACTATGTCTATTAAGATAACAGAAATGCGCACTCTTATCAGAGAACAAGGTGAAGAACTCTGGTGAAATACTAAAATTTATGTGTTTAGAAAATTTTTAAAAAATCTCTTGAAGATATACATGGAAGCCATGATACCCAAAGAAGGTCACACTATATCATTTTATAAAATAAAAATTTAGTTTTCACTTGCTATTTAACTATCTTCTCATCAGTCTAGTTATACTTTAGCAAAACAATGCTATAAATAAAAAATGACCCATTTTATACGACTCATCTTTTACATGCACTATTATCTTAAATACTTAATACACTATTAACCTAGATTTAAATATTCAGAACTACAGAAATAAAGTTTTGGGGAAACAAACAAGAATTTTTAAGCACTATGTTTGAAGCAGAGATTACTGTTAATAAGGACCAAGACTCTAAAGCCTCACCATTGTCTAGAGGGTTGCAAGAAGATGTAAGGCTTACAAATCCCATTCTTTTCTGTCTGAGCCAAAGACATTACAAAGCAGACTATATAAAATACAGCACAGGATTCACAGATGAAAGCAAGTCAAAAACTCCCAAACCTATGTAATCTTATGACACTCATTTCCCTCTACCACTACCCCGACTCAGAGAAGGAAGAAAATCTGGCTCATTCCAGGAAACTTCCATCTCAAACAGAATAATCTCTAAATAAATTAATATCAATTAGGAATAACAATCTACATACTGTACATTAAAAAAAAAACCTAAGTAATTCCAAAAGGAACAGTTTGAAACTGATTCTGTCTAAATTTGCAATGAGCATAGTCACATATTAGTAGCTCATTTTGCCACAAGGTTAGTGAATTTAATCTTCATTTAAAAGGTTATCATTTAAGTCAGCTTATTTGAGAATCAAGACAAAAGACTGGGTTACATTGGAGTATTTATTAAATCTCTCAAACTAGGCAAAAGAGTAACCTTGTCTGCTTTATTGAGTGATTTTTTTTATCAATCACTAGAAATTAGGAGTTCCCTGGTGGTATAGTGGCTGGGCTGTGGCACTGTCAATGCTACGGTCTGGGTTCGATTCCCAGCCAGGGAACTACCCACATAAAAAAATATTTAAAAAATAAATTAATGGACTACAATCACAGAGTATCACACAGAGAAATTGTAGCTATAAACTACCTAAGAATAATCAAATGTATTTCCTTCACTTGAATATTAGCCATTTTGAGCATAAATCAGGAATGTATAGAAAAAAAAAGAAAATTATTTTGAATCCTGACAATGTTTATGAAGGACCCAGTACCATGCCTGGCACATAAGGAGCACTCAAAATAAGCTTCCTCTATTTGGACAGTTCAGAAGTGATCTAGCTGACACTACACTTAGGAGTGAGCCCTCCCCACACTATCCCCACTGACCTTTCTCTTCCTGGACACCCTTTCCAATCACATAGTCGCTACAGGTACTTGGACATAAGTAAAGCGCCTGCCGAAGCTCCAAGTTGAGAAACCACACTTGAAGAAATGTGTTGACGTAACAAGTAGCTCCAAGGTTAGTGAGGCCCACAAAGGAGTTCTACAAAAATGTAAAAATTTACAATTATAAAATCAATTTCCCTTTAAATAAAAAACATATGTAAGAAGCATTATTTTTAATACTTCAGATTAAAAATTTGTTAAAACTGTCTCAGCCAACATGGTATAACCACCTTAAGCCTCTCCTGGCCAGGGGGCAGCATCATTTTCATGAAAGCCCCATTTGGCTTGACTACAGGAGTGGAAAAGATTAGGACAGCACTACAGCTCAGCTCTAGTCTTCTAGTCATCTTCTAGTCTTCTCCAGCCACTGAAATCCAAAATTAGAACAGTGGGCTCTAGGAAAGATCAGTTTTGAACATGGGTACATAGGTTTTTCATTTGCTATATTCCTAAACTGCCAACATTCAGAAGAATGACAAAGTAAAACTTCCAGAAAAGTCCTTCCTATCCTATAGGTCTGGGAAACAGGGAACATGGGAAATTGGCTTCAACTTTTTCCAAAGATAGGAGTGAGAACTCCTGAACTTACCCCTAAGAAAACAATCATTCTTTTTAAAAGACAAAATACCTATACAGCTCATGATTCTGTGAATGCCAGGCTTTATGATTAAGGAAATATTAATATGTACTTTAAAAAAAGGTAAAACTATCTGTTTTATATATAATATACATATAAAAACACCAGCTCAATAAAGCAAAGTAATACTATAGGAGCTTGTTCTCTTGATTTACTAACTACTTTAAAGAGACTTTTAAAAAAATTTCAAAATAAAACACACAACATTAAAGCAAACATACAATCAGAATTTAAATTAAAACTATTACTTAAAAGGTAACTGGATGACACAATTCCTATTTTAAAGCAGACATTAAGAATTCTTCCAATTTAAGCAGTTTACAGTCTTAAATTCCACTACTTATCTTAAGGCTACAGAGGTTACCTGACATCAGTAATGGTTTTTGATCACAGGCACTAAATAAACAAATAAATAAGCAAGCAAGCAAGCAAGCAAGCAAGCAAGGAAACATTAAGAATATCATATAAAACTGAAAAAGGATGGCTTACCTTTTTTCTCCTCTCACAATTGGGATCATCAATGTTATGGAAACTATTTTCATCTATTTCTCCTAACCAAATATGCTCACCAATCCCAACCAAGCAATTTGGATTTCCTTTGCAGTTTCGTCTAGGAAAAAAATATAATTTACTTTAAAAATACTATAGTCCCATGATAAGAAACATGCAAATTAAAACTATAATAATATACCATTTTAAATCTACTTCTCATCTATAAGATTAGCAAAACTGTGAAGGTATACCACCACACCCAGTCTGTGAGGCTGCGGAAAAACAAAACTCATTAACGGCTGATGAGAATGCAAACTGGTAGGGCTCTAATGGAGAGGAATTTTGCAATATCTAACAAATCTACAAATACCACGAGCCATTTCATTTCTAATCATTCATCCTGAAGATATAGCTTCAACAGTGCAAAAAGACATGCACTAGGTTATTCCTTACAGCAGTGTTTGTAGTTGCAAAATACTGGAAAAAACCCAAATGACCAAACATAGGGGATATGGTTTGCACATATAATGGAGTGCTATGAAAAACACATGATAATCTCTATGAACTGATGTGGAGTAATTTCCAGGACATATTAGTAAGTAAAAAAAGCAAAGTGCAAGTGTACCTATAGTATGCTATTTCTGTGTGTAAGAAAGATGTAGAAATAATTTTTAAAAATCCATGTATCTGCTCATTTGAATAACAAACACAAAAAGGATAAAACAGAAACTAATAAGGGTAAAAAAAAAAAAAAAGGAGGGGTGTGTCTGGCACTTTCCTGAATACTACTGTTCCATTTAACTACTGAGTTCTGGGCCTTGAGACTCTTCCCCACCACACACACACACACAATCAGTAAGAATGGGGGAAACCCTAAAGTGAACACAAACAAACATATTTCAAATGTCCACACTGAAAGAAGGGGGGAAGGGAATAACCCAAGCAACTTGAACAGTCATTTAGCGAGCACATTTAGTAGTGCCCCGAAGCAAAAGACCAAAGGAACAAAATGCTAAACTCTTAATAGCTTCCTTTTCACAGAGACAAGAGCTAATGATTCTGAAACAACTTTCTTTGCATTCTACAACTGAACAAACAAGTAAATATATTGGGGTCAAAAGGAATCAGGTTTTGGAAATAAAAACTACAAATAAGAATGGGGTAAAGACTAAAATGAACCTTGCAGTACTGATTAGGAGGAGTAAGAGGTATAAGTCTATACTTATGAGTCTTAAAAAAACAGAGATAGGCAGATTAGAGTTGCCAGATAAAATACAGGGAAGAATTTACGTGAATTTCAGATGGATGGTATATTTATCCTGAAAATGTATTTGCTCTCTACCTAAAATTTAAATTTAATTGGACAGCCTAAGAGGGGTAGCTTTTTGTCAGCTGAGGGCCTAAAAGCAGTAACATGGGAACATCTAAGCAACCAGATCTTGATTTCTAAATATTCCCCACTCAAAGAACCCAGGGTTCCTTGGAGAAATGGTTGTTGCCAAGGCTGGGCAGGGAGAGTACAAGAAAAACATGGAACGTCTTGGTGTGCCCAAAATGTAAGTTTGCACTCAAAGAATGAGGGGACATGTTAAAAGAACAGCTTGAAGAGGGCTCCCAATGGTCAAATCTGGAACAATTTGAGCAGCAAATAAGTAACGACAGGATTATAACCTACTGAATGAAGTAGGAATCTATAGTGGGATGGATGCATGAATGGATGGAAAATCTCTTCTTTAGATAAGACAACCAACTATCAAAGGAAAAGGAAAAACAAAACTAGAAAGTCATCATTTGTCATCCATCAGAAAAAAAGATCAGGCAACAATCATCAATGGATGCTAGGGTAGTCAAGTCTGAGAAGTAACAGATTATTTACATAGTCTCAAAGTATGTCAGCACAAGTTGTTTAACTCTTCCCATTTAGAAAAAATAAAGCACAGCCCTGCTGCCATGTTCTTTGAGGCTGAAGCAAATATGACTGGTTTTCAATGTGAAAATAAAACATAAAAACTGTTCTCATTTCTAATCCTAATGTAATAGAAATGTGTATGAAAATTGGTATTTAATAATTTTTTTCCATGTGGCAAACTTTGGGGCTAAGGTTAGTACTGTAATCCATGAGTTACCTTGGGGTGAACGCTGCAGCTGTAAGTACCATGGGCAAGTATTCTCAGAGCAAATGGGAAACGGGTTAATTACAAAAGGAAAAAGTAAATTTGAATGGAGAAACCTGGCAGATATCACCTTGACCAAGTGATTGACAGTATGCACTTTCTGGAGTGATGCACTTAGAAGCAACATCAGCCAAATCCATGTTCAGGGAACTTTCTTTTTTTTTTTTTTTTTGTATGTGGGTAGTTCCCTGGCCGGGAATTGAACCTAGGCCACAGCGCTGACAGCGCCAGCACTGAAGCCTTAAGCCACTATACCATCAGGGAACTCCTCAAGGAACTTTCTAAAAAATATGTGTCCTGTACTTTTCAAAAACATCAACGTCACAAAGTACAAAGACTGAGTAATCATTCCAGGATAAAAGAGACCAAAGCGACACAACTGACTGCAACAGAAGAGCTTGGATTTTCTTTTGTTATAGAGGATGTTAATGGATCAGTTATGTTTTGAATATTTCAGGTTACCCACTAAAGCTGTATTTTTTTTTTTTTTGCGGGGGGTGGGGGAATTCCCTGGCTGGGAATCGAACTCAGGCCATGGCACTGAGAGGACCAAAGCCTAGCCACTACACCACCAGGGAACCCCCTAATGCTTTATTGATAGAAGCTAAAAAACTAGACACATGGTGAATGGCCATCAATAGAAAACTGATAAAAATAAACAATATAACCAAACAATGGAAACTACTGTAGTCAAGGGGTAAAAAAAAAAAAAAAAAAGGAGAAACTTTATTGTTGATGTGTGTGTAACAATATCATTAGTTGAAAAAAAGCAACATACAAAACTGTTTAAAATGGACCTGTTAGTTTAGATAAAAGAATACACTATAAACTGGAAACCGCCAATCTCTAAGGATGTTCACCTCTGTACTTGCTAGCTGCAAATTAAGAGTAAAAGACTTTCTACGCTTCCCCATCACCTTTTACACTTTTCAATCTAAGAAATATGGAATATACTACATATTCCAAAAATAAATAAATAATTGTTTTTAATGGTCTGCTTATACATACTGTCTTCCTGGCTTAAAAAAAGAATAAAATGAAAACAAGTTTTGTCAATGTAAGAGCAGTTTTGTCAGATTCACGAGGGCTGTCCAGAAAAAAATCCAACCATTGTCAATATAACACTGTCATATTACATAGCTGGATACCTTCCAGCTACCCCTTGTATGTCAAAACCATACTGGAATAACTTACTAAAGAAATAAAAGTAGGACTGATCCGCTCAAGGGAAAATGATCTAAAAGGAATTTTTTTTGCCTGTAACTAATCTCTTAATGGGAAAGGACTACTACAAGGGAATACAATGCTGACAGTAAATATATGTGTGTGTGTAAATATATGTGTGTAAATATATATATATTACTCTTTTACACAATAGTAATTTTTCTCTTCTATCAACAGCTAGCAGCAGTGGACTATAAGGTCTTTAGGACAGGAAGAGACAACTAGAGTGAAAATGTCCCTCTACAATAAAATAAGTAGGGACCTATCCTTTTAAATCTGCTTGTTAAGGTATAACATCCAGTCTCATTTGTGCCTTCCTTTTGCACAAGGAAGGTGGTAAGACTTTTTGACACGATTATGCTGGGAAGACAGACACCCTTCCAGAGGCCAAAAGCACACATTCTCTCAGAAAAGGGTTCCATTAGAGCCGTTGTGGTTTTAGTCTCTTGTCCCCCACTCCAAAATAATAGAGAAAATGAACAAGAAGGAGGAGCTCCTTGTCCTTAACCTCCTCCCACACAAAATCCTGTGTCCTTCATCCAAAGCCGACTTCAAAGAGCAAATACAGTTGACCCTTGAACAAGGGTCTGAAATGTATGGGTCCACTTACATATGGGTTTTTTTTCAATACAGTAGAGTACTGTAAATGTATTTTCCTTAGGATTTTCTTAATAACATTTCCTTTTCCCTGGTTTACTTTATTGTAAGAATACAGGATGTAATACATATAACACACAAAATATGTGTTAATTGTGTTTATATCATCAGAAAGGCTTCTAGTCAACAGTAGGCTATCAGTAGTTAAGTTTCTGAGGAGTCCAAGTTACACTGTGGATTTGACAGTGCGGAGTCCAGTGTTCCTAACCTATCCATGGGGGCGTGCGGGCAGTGAGATAGGGAAATTTAAAGAGATGTCATTATAATAAACATGAGAAATGAGGATCTGAAATGTAAGATGACAGTAGAGGCAAGAGATGCTGCAGAATTTTCCAATCAACAGTACTTGTCGGTGATTTTTGTGGGGAGTAAGATAACATAAATCAGGTCTTCATGTATGTGGTTTCACTTAAAAATGCTTTGAGAATATTCACGTCTCGAAATTCATAAAATGTTCATTCGCCCAACGTGATTTCCTCTGAAAACCTGAATTCTGATGAAAAGGACCTGAGAGAAGTAAGCATGCAACAGGACAGACAGGCCAGAGGACCCCGGCTATGCAGAGTTCACGCTGTGCAGTGACCATCCCTAACAAACAGGACAGACAAGCCAGAGGACCCCGGCTATGCAGCGTTCACAACGTGCAGTGACCATCTCACCATCTCCACAAACAGGACAGGCAGGCCAGAGGACCATGGGTACACTGTGTTCACAATGTGCAGTGACTATCCCCCCCAGGCAGGTTTACTGGCCCTACAGCTGCTTTTATTTTTGAGAAAGAGTTCCAAAGTTGGGAGATTTTTCAACCAAAAATGTGTAGCCCTTTCATCCTTCTAAGATCCAAACTGCTATAAAACATTTGGTTATATTAAAATAGACACTTTCATCCAGTTTTCAATTCCTCAGAGCAGGTTAAAAACATTTTTTAAAACTCCCGTCTACTAAACCAGTGTCATAAAGTCCTCTAGTAAAAATGCAACTCAGTGCCCAAGCAGAGTTTCAAAGATCACCACGGGGAGGGGATGGGCGGGGGGAGGCGCGCGGGGTGGTGTTACGTCATAGTTACGTCTACACAATGATATATCACCTATCTGTTTTAAATAAAGCAGATCTATATGCACTAATATGGAAAATGGTGTATTATCAAATAAAAATAAGTTGCAAAAAGTATGTTGATTTACACCCCTGCCTTTTATGTAAAATGACAGTAATATTGTTTGCATTTATCTGTCTTACCTCTAAAATATATGGCACGTGAAGAAAAAAAAAAATTGGGGCATTGGTTCCCTGAGCGGGACTTAAACTCAGGCAGTGGCAGTGAAGAGTGCCAAAACCTAGCCACTAGATCACCAGAGAACCCGCCAAGAAAAATTTTTAACTTCTGGGGCTTTATCTCCAGGCCACCCTAGAATACTACCAGGCCCACAGTAAATACCAAAAATATTTGTTGACTAAAAGAATGCTTACTCCAGCAAGGCATATAACAAGCACTCAATAAACATTTGTTGAATTTAACAAATACACAGAAAGAAAGAAAAATCAAAGAACAGTTATACTATCTTTGTTTTTTGTTTTTGTTTTTGTTTTGTTTTTGTTTTTGTTTTAATGTGGGTAGTTCCCTGGCTGGGAATCGAACCCAGGCTGCAGCACTGACAGCGCCTAAGCCACTACACCACCAGGGAACTCCCTCTCTTTGTTTTTTAAACTGTCTTAATAATGGTTAGCTAGCTATGAGCCTGAGATTAAGGAGGGCCTTTCACTTTCATTCAATATGGGTGAAGGACTAAGTATTCTTTAAGTGTTAGTGTGCTAGACAACCGAACAGGTACACAAAAATGAACAAGAAGAGACAAGGATACAGGTTTCATGGAACACAAAACTTCTATTAAGCCAGTAATATGAATTAAATTGGTCATTTTAAAGTTGTGTCAAGTAGTTAAAGTACAGCACACAATGAGAATAAAACAAATGATCATCTTGTGTCAATAACTGTTAATTACATAGAGGGTATTATGGTGAGTGAAATAAGTCAGAGAAAAGACAAATACCATACTATCTCACTTTCATGCAGAATCTAAAGAACAAAATAAATGAATAAACAAAACAGAAACAAATTCAACAGATATAGAGAACAAACTGAGTTTCCCAACAGGAGGGGGGGTGGGGGGCTGGGTTTAAAAAGATGAGGGGATTAAGAAGTTCAAATTGGTAGTTTCAAAACAGTCACAGGGATGTTAAAAGTACAGCACAGGGAATAGAGTCAAGCAATAATATTGTAATAACTACGTATAGTGCCAGGTGGGTCCTAGACTAATTGCAGACATCACTTCATAAGTCATATAAATGTCTAACACTTGCTGTGTACCTGAAACTAAATATAAAATAATACTGTATTCAACTGTAATAGGAAAAAAAAAGTTAAAGCTGGATAATAGGTACATAGGGGTTTTCACTGTACCATCCTCTCTATTTCTGTATATGTTTAAAATTAGCCATAATTAACTTTCTTAATAAAAACAAAAACAAACCAGGGTACCCTGACTTGGTGGTCTAAGGGCCCAAGGAAAGTTAGCAAGGCAAAAGGGACCAATACTGTTAAAGTGAGAGAAACAGTGAACCAACTGAGAGAAAGAATGTGTCATTGGAACACCATCAATGAGGAAAAGCTTGATGAAAGAAGTTTAAGAGTGAGACCTAGCAATCCTCATTAAGGGTTTTCTAAACTGGCATGACACTGACTTTCTAAAATGCATTACATTTCTGTAGTTTCTATTTTGTAATAGTCATGTACTAGTTTTGTAATGAGAACAAAATAGACACTATAAGTCCAGGCTTTTTTTTTTTGGTTGGTTCCTTGAGCAGGGATTGAACCCAGGTGGCGGTGCTGAGAGTGCCAAAGCTCAGCCACTACACCACCAGGGAACCCCCGCTACCCCCCACCACCCCCAGCAGTATCAATATTTTAACTGTTACAAAAAGAAATTAACAGGACACCATTTTCCACCTATCAGATCAAAAGTGTGGTTAACATATTGTGTTGGTGATGGGGTGAGGAAATGAGACATTCTTACACATTGACAGAGGGCTATAAAGCAGAACCATCACCCATCAATTTTACTGCAATGAATTTACTTATTATCCTCATTGTTAGGAAACAGGTCTAGTTTTAAGAATTAAGACATATAACATCTGCAGAGTTCTGTAGCCAAAGAATTTAGTACAGATTTCTTTCATCCTGTGATTCTACTAAATAATGGTCCTGATTCATCAAGTCTTTGAATATGGCTAAACATCTCTGGAGATCTGGCATCTCGTAACAAATTGTGTAAACTATAAATAACAATATTGAAGATACTATTAATTTAATTCTTTAATCTCTTCTTAAGAGTCAGAAGAAATACTTTATAAAAAGGAAAAAGTCGGAGTTCCCTGATGGTGTAGTGGCTTAAGGCTTCGGCACTGGCGGCACTGGCACTGTCGTGCTGCGGCCTGGGTTCGATTCCCAGTCAGGGAGCTACCCACATACCAAAAAGAAAAAAAAAAAAAAAGGAAAAAGCGGGGGAGTTCCCTGGTAGTGTAGTGGCTTCGGCTTCGGCACTGTCAACGCTGCGGCCTGGGTTCAATTCCCAGCCAGGGAACTATCCACATAAAAATGAAAAAGAAAAAAAAAAAAGGAAAAAGTGAGTAGAAAAAAAGACTTGGATATTTATGGGTTTTTTTAAATAAAAATTGCTTGATGGGTGGTAAACTCATTATACAGTAAGTTGACAAGGCACTGTAAAATTGCACACCTGGAACATATGTAATTCTTGCTAACCAATGTTGCCCCAATAAGTCTAACAATAAAAAAAAAAAAAAAAATTGCTTGGACTTCAGATGCACAAGTAACAACAACAAAAAAATGATAATCTGGACTACATCAAAATTAACAGTTTTTGTACCACCAAGACAGCGAAATAACAACCCATAGAATGAGAGAAAATATTTGTAAATATAAATTAGGACTTGTATCCAGAATACATAAAGAACTCTTACAACTCAATAATAAGACAAGTAACCCCATTTTAAAATGGACAAAGAACTTAAATACTTAAATAGATTTTTCTCCATAGAAGATATATGTATGGCCAATAAGCACATGAAAAGATACTTGACATTGTTAGTCATCAAGAAAATATAAGTCATTCCCAGCCAGGGAACTACCCCCCCCCAAAAAAGATTAAGAAAATACAAGTCAGGGGTTCCCTGGTGGTGTAGTGGCTAGGCTTCGGCGCTCTCAACGCCATGGCCTGGGTTCAATTCCCTGTCAGGGAACTACCCCGCCTCCAAAAAAAAGAAAATACAAGTAAAAACCTCAAGATACCACTTCATACCCACTAGGATGGATGTAAGACACAAAAACAAATGTAAAGATGTGGAGAAACTGGAATCCTTACACTTGATATGTAAAATAGTGCAGTCACTTTGGAAAGTAATTTGTCCCAAATGTGCACACAAAAACCCACATACAAATGTTCACAGCAGCATTATTCATGGTAACCAAAAAGTGGAATGACCTAAATGTAAATGTACATCAACTGATTAACAGATACATAAAATATGGTAATACATAAAATGGATTATTCAGTAATAAAAAGAAATGAAAATGACCAATGAGCACATGAAAAGATGCTCAACTCATTAATCATTAGGAAAATGTAAATCAAAAACCACACCTGAGATGCCACTTCAAACCCACTAGGGTAGTAATTAAAAAACAGGGAGCACACAATGTAACATAGAATTGTACACCTGGAATCTATGTAATTTTAGTAACCAATGTCAACCCAATACATTTAATAAAAAATAAAAATTAAAAACTAAATTAAAGCACAAAGTGTGACATTAAAAAAAAAAAACAGTAAGTAACAAGTGTTGGCAAGGCTTAAGAGAAATTTGAACCCTCATACAGTGCTAGTGAGAATATAAAATGGCTTAGCAGCTATGGAAAACAATGTGACAGTTCCTTAATAAGTTACACATAATTATCACATGACCCAGCAATTCCAATTCACTCCTAGGTATATACCCCAAAGAACCGGAAATGGGTTTTCTAACAAAAACTTGTACACAAATGCTCATAACAACACTATTCACAATAGCCAAAAAATAAAAATTACCAATTTGTCTATCAAGTTAACCACAGGAGGTAGTGGATGTGTTAATTACCTTAATCATGGTAATCATTCCACAATGATTATCACATCAGCAAGTTTACAATGTAAATATGCACAATCCTATTTGTCAATTATTTTTCAATAAAGTTGGGAGAGGGATCTTTTAAGTCCAGCAGCTGATGAAGAGATTAAAAAAAAAATGTGGGGAGTTCCCTGATGGTGTAGTGGCTTAAGGCTTCGGCGCTGGCGCTGTCAGCACTGCGGCCTGGGTTCGATTCCCAGCCAGGGAGCTACCCACATACCAAAAAGCAAAAAAAAAAAAAAAAAAAATGTGGTACATCCAAACAGATTATACAGCCATAAAAAGGTATAAAGTACTGATACATGCTACAAAATAGATGACACTTTTACACAATTTTTCAGAAATACTGATACATGCTTCGAAATGGATGATCCTTGAAAATATTATGCAAAGTGAAAAAAGCCAGTAACAAAAGTCCATTTTCATCAAATATTATATGATTCCATTCACATGAAATGTCCAGAATAGGCTAATTAAGAGGCAGAAATTAGACCAGTGATTGCCTGGAGTTTGAGGGGTAGGGGGTACTGGGGAATGGAGTTTGGGGGACAGAGGGTACTAGGGAAGACTTAGTTCCAATCTAATGGAGGGCTTCTTTTAGGGGAGCCAAAACGTTCTAAAAATCAGATTGTGGTGATGGCAGAACAACTCTGTGAATATACATACAAAAACACTGGATTCCACATTTTAAATTGGTGAATCACAGGACATGTGAATTATCGCTCAATACTGTTTAAAAAAGAAAAAAAAAGCTGATTGGTTAGTATAAATCTTGTAATTGCAGCTTAAAACTCACCTCTATGACATCTCCCCTTACAGTGAGCTCAGCTTTACTTCCGTTAAAATCAGAACTATTACAGTGGAAGAGTTATTTTTGGTTACTCTGGAACCTAATTATCTTGAGAAGCTAACTGCAGCTTAATAAAAAAATTCTTTACACACGGACTTTTGTCACTCCAGTACTTACCTGTTGGAGTCAGATTTGCCCTCCTGTGAGTCCAATGCCTAGAGTTTGGATTCGTTTGCTTTATGGAAGCTCCCTAATTTGTTTCACTTCTCAAACTAGACTTTAAAACTCCAAAACTGAGAGCTTGACTTTTTCATTTCTTCTGGATCCCGCCGCAGGATTAAAACTCCAGAAAGCCTTTACTAAATGCCTGCTGAAAGGCGGCTACTGAGCATGCCCGGCTTTGGCCAAATCAATTCAACAACATTCCGGAACAAAAACTATAGTTCCCGCGTTAAAAGGTGGAAAAACAGAAGAGACAGGCATAATGCCTAAGGATTCGATCTAAAAGTAAAGAAAGGCAAGGTTAAAGGGCTAAGTAGAAGTGAAGGACAGCACTTTACACAGCTCAAACTTCGTACTTGGTAGAGAGGTGTAGAGAGTCGGGCGACCAAAAAAAAAAAAAAAAGCTAAAATGTACTAGATTAACGAGAGAAGGGAGGTCAACAGGAGGATGAAGGGCACCGATGACGTAGGCTAGCCTTACGTTTTTTCCAAAGCAACCTTATGCAAAATAACACTAAGATGATCAAGCCTTCAGCGTCAACACTAATACAAGATATACTGTGATGCTCACCTCGATGTTCCCTTTTTACAAACGAAACGACGAGCCGTGGCCAACATATCCAAACACGAACGTGTGCTAAGCTCTCAGCTCCTGCCCTGAACCATTTCCACCGCCATCTTCTAGATAAGAACCCAGAACGCTTTCTAAAGGGCTTTCAGCAGCATTACCTCCATGCAAGAGAACAAACAGGGAAGGCTGCGTTTCCCAGGTTGCCCAGACGGCGCAAAGGAGGAAGCCTCCACCTTGCTCCTCTATGAGCCTGCTAAATGCACACGTAGGGCCGCTGTCCCAACCAGACCCCCGGCCCGGTTTTCCAAGGTGGGGCGCGAGGCCCGTTGCGCGGGCCTCACCTGCACACTCCGCGAATGCAGGGCTCCAGCCAGATGCGGTAGGCGGTCTCGATGTGTTCCTGCGACACCTCCTCGGGCCGCACCGTCTCCGCCCAGCGCCAGGCCGCTTTCTCCAGCTGCAGCCGCGGGGCCATGGCCTTGGCTGGAGGAACTCCTCCCCAGTCGAGCAGCCGCCACCGCCGCCGCCGCCGCCGCCGCAGCAGCCGCCCAAATGGATTCCGCCACCTGCCAGAGATGAGGACCAGGCGCAGCCTCAGCCAGCTGGCCACTCAGTCACCAGTGCGCTCCACTGCCGCCGCGCCGCCCGCGCCCGACCCGCACGACCGGCCGCAAAGCGCCGCCGCCGACACCCGACACCACCCTCCCCACACTCCCGCAGACGTTGAAGTACTCCCCGCCTCTAAGGGCGCATGCGCGTTCCCAGAAGCCTTTGCGCCTCCCGCGCCTCTAGGCTGACGAGCAGAGGAAAGGGAAGCCGTTGTCCGAAACAGTGTTGCCACGTCCTCACCATCGCTTCTGGGGCAGCAGCTAGTGGTACACTACCCTACTCAGGCAAGCTGGCGCCTCAAGGGCTGATGCCTGCCTATTCTTGCCTTCTGGTCCTTCCCCATTAACCGTCGTGAAGGAGTCAAACGAGAGGCTACTCAACGCACACCATAGGTCCGCTGGACTGCGGGGTGGGACCTGAAACCGAGTCACTAAAGCCCGGCTCGGCTGTCTAAAGGAAGATGTAACTGGAGCCTGGACCGGTTCCGAATCCTTTGCCCCCACCCGAGCCCTTCTGACGTCACGGGACGTTCTGGGCCTTTCCCGAATTAGAACTGTACTACGTATCCCGGCATGCAGGGCGTGCCTCTCCCTGGGTTCGAGACATACTGGGATTTGTAGTCTTCAAAGGAGGGGGGGGGGGTCCTTGGTGTGCCGCGGATTGTGCGGAGGCGCCAGCCTGTGTTCCGGCGGGCGGGGTTTCTCTAGCCCTGAGGGTCATTTTTGCAGCTGGCCGACCCTCCTTACTACTGTTATTTCTATATGATGCTTTCGTAGTTAATTCGTAAAGCTCCTCTGTAGCTCCCGAGTTTAAAAACAGTTCCTTCTTGCAACTTCTGCCCCAGGATATAAAGAATAGCCTTTTCAGAATGTTTTGCTAGGGAGAGGATTTGAAGACTTTACATTTGAATGAGAACCCTACGGGGGTCTAAGCTGATTTCTGACTCAGCAGTTTACCGGCCAGGTAACATTGTACTGGGTGCTAACGTGTGCTGTCCTTTAGACAAACACCCTGAAGGCCTGATGAGAAAAAATGTAGCCCTTGCTGCTGAGGGTGGGTGAGGTGAAAGCAGTAGGAACACAAAGGTTTCCTCCTTGCCCAGCCTTGAAAGGTTTGGAGTACCTGGAAGAAGGCTTCCCAAAAGACGTTAATTCTTTTGTATCGGGAGCAAAATTCTTTTGCTTTATTGCGCTTCACAGACGTTGTGGTTTTTACAAATTAAAGACAACTGTCTGCCAGCAAAAACATTACCACTCACTTTATTGCAATGCTCTGGAACTAAAACCTCAGTGTCTCCAAAATGGGTCTGACCTCATGGCAGCTTCATCCTCTCTCAGAAATGGAATTTTAAACCAATCTGCCTGGAATACCCTGGTCAGCCCTACCTGTTCAGAACGCCTGCCTGCCTTTCTGTAAGGGAAGGTAACTGTACCTAAGATAATGCGCTCTTAACTTCCTTGTCCCACCCTCTTTCTACGTCTCCAGGGCACACCCACTTTATTGTGCTTCACGTTATTGAGCTTCATAGGTACGCTTTCTTACAAATTGAAGGCAAGACTCTTCTCTAGCAAGAAGATTCTGACTCCCTTTATTGTGATACTCCCTTTACTGCAGTGATCTGGAACCGAACCTATCTCTGAGGCATTCCTGTCCTTGATGTAAGAAACCTGTAGAGAACTTTAATGAGTTTATTTGAATCAAACTGACGACAACTGCTGGGAAGCAAAATCTCAACGGTTTGAGAAAATGCTCTGGACAATGTCCGATGTGCAGCTAATTTTATACATTAGAATCAAAGTGGGGTTACGTGAAGTCCATTGGTGATAGGTAAGGGGGTGGGAGAAAGTAAAGCAGGAGAAACCTCTGAGATTGGATAAAAGGTAAAACGGAGAGACACACACTTCCTTTACATTGGTGGGTACAGGATAGTTAATAACATTTACAGCACAGAGAGATGGTATTCGGGGAACAAGGTAACAATGAGGGGTTCTGTGGTATAGGCTCTCCTGTGGTTGGTTGTGCCCTGAGGGGTTGAAAAAGGGACATTCCAAGGCTATGTTACCTTAGAGGCAAAAGGACATTAGACAGGCTCACTTAAGGTCAACATCGACCTTTGTCAAGGAAGCTACAGGCCCAGGGTGTGACTACCTGCCATGACCCACTTTTAGATTAAACCATTTTACGTGGTTAATTTCAGTCTCTCAGTTTGTAGGGCCCTCTGTGCTGGCCTCCCCTGAGCTTGTCAGGTTTAGTGTGTGGCCCCTTTCCATCCACCCTGTAAAACCTTCCATTCTGTACAACTACTCAG